>JAGVSQ010003488.1:0-21475 GCA_022683975.1 Rhyacophila evoluta
TGTGAAACTATTGATGAACGAAGAAAATACACATGGCTATTTAAATATTTTTTGATTTTTTTTATACTATTTCTAAAACATTTTTGATTTTTTTGTATAATCACTTTTATTTTTTTCTCTTCATTCGCGTGCCATGCAAAATCATCTCGCGTGCCACCTGTGACACGCGTGCCATAGGTTCGCCATCCCTGACATATATAATTTTAGAGTTTTAGATATTATGACCGTGGGATGGTTTGCCAATTCTAATGTAGCCTATCGAAAAAGATGTATTCTTTATACAAAAAAATACTTGTTCAAAATGTTCAACTTTAAATTTTGGCATATTGGAATAAGTTCATTTTGGAAAATATACTTCTCTTATATATAAATTAAAAGACGCAAATCCACCGTTATCAGTATTTGTAGTCTCTTCGACTATTTGAATAGTTATTAGAAGAAATTGTATAAATTCGACCGCTTAAATATAAATTCTTAGACTTTGTGCGCCGTGATATTGCATTGTCTTCAGAAACTCGCTCCCCGCGGTGACTCCTCGAGCCATTAAATCAAGAGTGCATGCTCTCGAGTTCTCGTGCGATCTGAATCAATACACGAGTCTTCGAGTCGGCATCTAACATTACTGTTCGCCGATGTCGCTCTGTGTCTGACTCGACCAACTGTGCTCCCGCTGAATTATAAATATATAAGATCAATCTCCGTGAAATGGATACGATATATCTTCAATCGCGCAATTTCAATTTGTATCAATGTGAGATTAGTAAATTTGTCATCATCAGTCGTTTTCAATATACAGACGAGTGAAGACTAACCCAATCGTCATTTAACATTCTTTATACTGTATTTCACAGTAATAACATACAATTCTGTTAAGTAAAATTCACATTTTTTATGGCACTCAAGTCAAAAAGCAATACCCCGTATACAGCATGACACAAATTTACCAAAGATGATGATGATTAATCACTAATGTTACATCAAATCTCATATTCCTAATGTGATTATTCAATTAACTGTTGCTTATTTAATGTTGACATTGGAAAAAAATGGAATTCGATGGAATAATATTGACCATAGAGAGTTCTTTTTATATCTTGTTTTTTTTTTTACTGTTTGGTATACGAGATATTGCTTTGTAATGAGCGATATATCATTTTCAGTTGGGTATAAAATTCCCTGATATCACTGTATGATATATTTTTCTTCGTGTGTACATATTGTACATAAATCTGTATACATTTTTTTTACTATTGCAAATAACAGAATGTCCTCTCCAAATTTTCACACTGTGGTGACTCACATTAAGATTTTTTTTATTGTAAAAATTGATTTTCAGCAATTCGCTAGGTCCGTTGGATATCGATGTTTATTTGTTATGCAGCTTATTATTTCATAATTACTTCTAAGATATTAATAGAAACAAATTGAAAAACAGCCAACGTTGTTACTCTGCGAGGTATTTTTTGTTGTAAAGAGGGAAGCTCTATGAAGGAGTCAGTAAACACATCATGGATTTGAAAAAAAAATCACAAAATTCATCAAAGATTGATTTAAATTATTGACTGAATATAAGCTACTACATATGAACTTAAATGACAAGTCGGTGGTTTTTTAAATTATCAAAAATCAGTGTCTAGCGGCTTACACATTAGTATGTGGTTTCTCTCAAGATGGTGATCATCCTTAGCTTAAGGTAATGCAGGATACTGATATACCTCGATGTTGAATGCTGGGTGAAATAAGTATGGTATTAAAGAGTTCTACCCCAATCCAACCGTAAAATATAAAAACATGGTGAGGATAACAGATGTTTTGAGGACTATGGTCAAACTTTTATGATGCCCATATGAATATATTTTTATTTGAAACAAGTAGAGCCTAATAAGTGGATATGCATATCTGTTATCTAAGATTCACTAGTTTTGATTGAATTCTCCATATTGTTAATGTAGATATATTCCGCTTTAGAGTGAAGATTTTTATTTACTTATACTGAATTATGCATTTATCAATCAAGTTTGTTACGATATTTAACATATTTTTATACATCCAGTAGCTGTTGTAAATATTAAAGTCCGTGATAAAATGCATATTTATAAATAAACATTAGTAGCGCGCGATAATCTTTAAGTAGCTTCGACACAAAGTGACACGATGACGGTGGGGTGTGACTATCAACAGCGTGTCTGACCCTCCCCGCGACGGGCGCCCATGACCTCCGGCCCCAGGAGACGCCAACACGAACCGCGACAGCCTGACTCCTGACTCGCTTACTCTCTCGCCTGTCCGGTCGTGTAAGACAGTGGCGGCGAAGAAAATTGACACTATTACCGATAACTCGTATGCATAACTTAGCCACTTTTGGAATGTTGCCTATTGTTGTTAGAATACGAGACATTCAATGTCGCTTAGTGCAGTCGGTAAAGCGTCCACTTGCCATGATTCATTCGAAGATATTATCGACATTTTCTGCATTAAATAATAAATAAAACTCATACATAATATAATAATATACAATTGAAGGCAGACGTTTCATTGCCTTGTTTAGTTATAAATGTCGTAAATAGTAGCTAAACTTAAATATTTAAGCAATGTTAAAGATGTTGGCTTATCTCTTAAATACAGTTAACACCAAAGAATTATTTATGATCAACCCAACTACTTTGATAGAACCTAACCATATAGCTCTCCACAGTCTAAAAAATGAACTAAGCGAGCCATCTATAAATTTAAGCCTTTCGTCGCAGATCAATTGTTCAAGCCACTGGGTGTACATGACATGTCCAACGCTTAAATACACATTCGTTACATTTTTTTTTATAACCATAGGGCATATTGTATTAAGCGATTCACAAATGCTCACACTTTAACTATCTTAGACATATTTAAAAAGCTTCCTCAACTATTTATTATGTGGTATACCATTCTAAAGTATGATAATAGAATATCATTCCAATTCTGCTTAATTTAAAGTAATAAGGTAATAAAAAATATACTTTTACGAGTATATACTATTTATGTTACATGGATTTAATAAACTTCTATGGACAACTATGCCATAAATTATACTCTGATTTAACTACCGGACCCATGAAGTAAGCAAACTGAAGTACAATTTACCATAGTCTATAGCCTTATCAATAATATGACATCTGAATAAACATTAGTAAACCTGATTTGAACCTGTAAATTTATAATTCAGGATAATGGCAATACTCTGTATTAATTTAATTTCGAAAAAACTTTTACTAAATGTATTAAGCTTTATGACATGTGCAGAATAAACGCTATACGCTTTCAGATTATTCAATAACGACAGCTTTTAGTATAGTAATAAAATGGTGCATGTTTTGCGTTACATGCATATATGGAAAATCTATTAAGTTGATAGAAAATAATGTACTAAAGGTGTTGTAAATTTGTAGAAACTGACATGAATGACAGTTTGTTTAAGACACCATTGCATTGTTCATTCTTTTACAATTCTTACATTTCGAACAAAAGCTTCTTGTTCAAATACATACGTCGAATTTGGTTCGCAAAATAATAGATACAAAATGGATATAAAATAAATAATTACATATTCAAAAAAGTTTAAACACGTAAAGGTTTGTGGACCTATTTAATTTAAAAGAAATACAATTTATCTAATATGCATTATATGAAAAACACACTAATTATAACTACTAATAATATATAAAATTTAGTTAGATAAAAGAAATAAGTATAAACGAGTGCTTGACATTGCGTAGTACCAGCGGTTTCGGGTTAAAAATGAATGAATCATATTTATTGATGCCCAATAGATAGAACTATTGGCTGACAATCAATGCTCGTAGAAATATATGTTGAAGTAATGTTTATTTGAAAATATTCCTATGCACATCAATCAATGCCAATGGATAAAATAATATAAAATTAATAAAAGAATTATCTAGAATGTCATTGAGAATTTCTCGTTCACTGAGATGAGTTTCTGGGCTAAATATAATTCTTAAAAGAATACATGAGACGCTAGTTGAAAAGCTTAGTTGTAGTTTAATACTTCTATACTTCTAAACAGTTTACAGCACTTGAATTTGCCATATTTATGATATTATATTAATATAAACAATAAAAAATTAAACGAATATGTGTCAAGGCTAAATAATCTATCACCGACCACTGTTATTGCAATATTATCGTGAAACTAATAGTAATATAATAAATAAAAGAATTTTTGAATTGCGAACTTCTTTGATCATACAATTCAAATTCAAATATTAAAACTGGATACTCTCTCTCTCTCTATTTATAATTTCGAAACTGGTTAATACATACAAACGCAATGTTTTCAGGCACTTTTACTTTAAGAAGTCAAGGTAAAATGTATAAAATTATTGCCATTATAATGGCAACATTAGAAACAAAAACTTCTAAAGAATTTAAATAATCGGACGATTTCAATTTCAATACAAAATTCAAAATATTAAAATAACTACTTTTCTTTCTCTATTAATGTCCTGAAAACAATATATTTTTATTAAATTATAAACATCCTAAGATATACGGTTTGTAATAAATTCGGATCAGGTATATACGTAAGCTTGTGAAAATATCGTGAATTTGAATCAGTGGAAAGTATTCGTTGAACTTCGGCTGACCTTTCGGGAGTTACTTTGTTTATCGGCAACTTAGTACTTACATGACCAATCATTTTGCGATACCAACAATAATTTATACACGACCAGTCAGCCATACGAAAGAGGATTTCACTTCTTCAATTTCCGTTTGCAATAGTATAAAAAAAATCTAAAACTTGATCTCGGAGGGCGAACAACATGCAGCTTGATTTTTCTTCCCCGCCTGCTACGTATTCACAACAGTTATGAAGAGTATACCGTGGCGTAACTAAAACGAAGCGTCTCAGGAGCAATTTTTTAAGTCCTTGGTTGGCGCCACTGTGAACTTTTTCATTAGTCTTTTACAGCAAGATATGATCTAAATATTTGAATAAATAGCTAACAATGAATGCGTTGAAGAATCTCATAACCTTTTGAACACCAGTCTGGTACTCAGCCGAACTATTTACAGTAAAATAACCAATTTTACATAGCTCTACCGAATAAAATAAGTATTTAAAGGAGTGAGTATAGTATATTTAGTCATCGCCTTGCCAAGTGCTTCTATGAATTATATATCCAAGTAATTGGTAAGCTCACCAAGAACAAGGAAATCGGATTTTTCCATGCAAATTTCACTTATGGTAATATAGGGTATCTGTCATCCTGAAATACTTGCAACTGTCTCAAACGTCAAGTATCCACTTAATTAAAAACTTGTAATATTATATTTTGGGCAACATATTATACAAGAAAAATTATATTTAACAGTCAAAGGGACCAAATATCGACGGTTACTTTCAATCTAAAAATTATATTGCACCAAATTCTATTACAGTATTTTTCAAAATCTTTAATTTTTATATCAATGTCTGTGTAAACCAGTTGAAAAATAAATAATTATTTTACATCTGTATATGCTCCAACATATTTTAGACTGTAAAACTATTTTATCTAAGATATATTCAATTTTGCTTACGTACTTCTTGTTGTAATTTGACCGCAAATTGCAAAGGCCAGATACACTGAAACATTCTAAAGTGTATGCCAGTGTAACAACCATTTTATGTTAAATCACGAAAATGTTTGTCGGCGCTCGATAATATTTATATTTATTTTCGGCTGTGTCTTTCAAGACTTGATAAACAATTCAAAATTGATAATAACATATAATATATCGATTTTGGTACTGTATGCAGTTAACTAAGTATTATACTTATATTCTACTCAATTTGTAGTTCACGAATTCTTAGCAAATTTCTATTCATATCTAGATGAACTTTCATTTCATATAAATATTTCAATACCATGAGGTAACCTTTTTTTAAATTGGTTTGTAATTTAGAATTCTTTGCGTTTACTTACTATCATTTGTTATAGTCACGATGTACGACCTAAACCAAGATAATCAGTTAGTCCACCGAGTTGGGAATATTTTTCGCACTCCTGAATTAATCGACAAGTTCTTTCGACAATAGAAACGTTTCCAGTCAAAATGTTTTATGAATTGATATACACTTATTTTATATGACACTATTAAACAATATTTACTGTGTTGATTCTTCTGAATAAAGTATTAGGTGTAAAAAGTATCTTGGACGGACCAAATTGTCGGTTAATAAGTAGGCTAAAGAAGAGTATGCTTTATATTTGAAGACACTTATACATATAGGCTCAGCAAAATGAAGACAATTTACTTATACAATCAGAAGTTGGCAGGAATTGTCAAAATGTCTTTAATTATGAAGAAATCGTTAAAGTAGATGGAATTCGGAACATTTTTTTTTCTATTACCACATACGCTAGTATAATATTTTACTCATTTCTGTTATACAGTTTCCGTCCATGTTTTTATACCATATGAGTGAATGTGTATTACAATACATGTAGCAGGCTTTTTATTTCATCATTTCTATACAACAAGTTATGATTCCACTGTTTAGTCCAATCCAGTTTAAATAAATCATTATACGGCTATAAATTGGTGTATTTATTAAGATTACAAAATTGGCCTATCGGCTTGATTTTCGTAGGAAGAAAAGTTAAAGAGTATTCCCCGTGATACCGAAACTTATATTATAACTTTTAAGACAACAATGACTTATGTACAGATAAGATACAATAAAAAAGAAAATCCATTTGCTTTGCTTTGCAATGTGATTAATACAACATGGTCAATTATTGAGTATACTCGTGTATATATTTGTGAAGTATATGAAAAATACTAGGGTATATTGTTCATTGTAATAATCTTTTTTTTTTGTTTCAATAATACTATCACGATAAATTGCAAAGTTTGAATAAAGTCGAATAAAATAGTAAATAAAAACTCTTCGGGTGGGTATCCATCGATTCGCCGGGTTCCTTGTTGCCGTTTACGTGTCTTCCAGAAGTGGAAGACGTACAGAAGTGGACATTCATTGTTATCGTTCTCGCTGTTGGGTGGTCTGAAAGAATAAATGATCCACGACGAACTCACTCCACTGAACCGCCTTGTCGTCGCTGTGATTTCGACAAACACATGCAGTTTGTAGACGTTTTGTCTCCGAATTGCGGATTTATTTTTAACCATCACTGATAATTTTGTTTTAAATGGCTGCCTCGTATAATCATCGATAATAACTATACCCTGATTACAAAAATTATAATTGGTGTATTATCATATATAAATTTATACAGTGTTTACACTAAAGTAATACATTTAATTACGTAGATCGCTTAGTCGCATATTTTATATTTATATTCATATATTGTACACTATAACGTCTCTAAATGTAGATCATATAGATTTCTGCAATGAATAAACTCAGTTTTTTTAGTATTACAATAACTAGATTTTCAGTAAATTACCCAACCCAATGAGTATCTTATTTGGCATCTTTAATTTATTAATTCGCATGATGCTGGCGATATTAAAGCGCGTGACATCCGGTATCAAAACACACACTGAACGATTAACCAGTGAAGCAAAAACTTGGCATGGAGTCTTCGAGAATGAAAGGATAATATCGAAGTAAATAATACTAGAAATATGATTTCTAGATATGGAAGATGGTGATCATATATATCTTTTATTCTTTTTGTATAACGTAGCTTTTTTACGATTTGTAAAGGCTGTTTTTTTGCCAAGTAACAATCGTATTAAAAATTTACAGCAGCATATTTAACTGTTTAAAAGTGGTTGATTTTATCGTTTCATATATTGTAAATAAAACTTGAATTAGTTCTCTATTACTTGAATTGAAATATTGATTATTCATGTTTATATCATATAAATATCATGTACAAGTATTGTATTCATATCACTAATGTAATTGCCATGCAATGCAGTATTTAATTATCAAGTCAACTCGTAATAAATCCAAGAAAGTGGACGTACATGTTTTAAACACTTTAGATATTATATTTAATATCAGTGAAGCTTTTTTTATCAGATAGCTTTAGCAGTGACATCGTTTTGTCTCGAAAATAAATATTATAACATAATCAACATTTAACGTGATACGTGTTCCTTGTAATTAAAATTTCCACAAATAGCTCACAATATTATGATATGAAATTTTAAAACAATTATTCACACCATGCTTCTTGACTCTTGCCTCTTTTTCGGACCGTTGCGTTTCTGGCGTTTTCTAAGACCGTCGGGTACAATTTGCAGATATTTTTGGCAGAATTAAAGAATATTGAATTGATTTGGAAGAATTTAAAGAAATTGGCGATGGAGATAACAGCAGTCGTGCGTTTCTTAAAATGGGGGTAATATTATACGATGATAAAAACTCCCATTAAGTTAGTATACTTGAAATAAAACAACGCACCCATTTATACATGTTTGATTACAATAGATTGATGATCTTACAAAAACATAGATTTTATCTCAGTTTATATAGTCTATTCGATAAAAATCATTACCAAATGCGAGACAGTTGCATCATCTGCCTGTGCTCGTTGCTTGTTGACGATAAACATAACTGTCTTAATCTCAGTCTTAATTTATTATTATGTAATTGTAGATGTCTGGTAACGCGCCGTCTACATGTAATCAGTGCTTTATGGATTTAAATCAAGTGAATAGCCAACATCCAACCCCGTAAAAACAAGTATATTAATTCAAAACTGTGTATGTGCAGGATGTGATATAATTATAAATGATAAATTACGCTTTTATACATTACAAATTATAGCTGTGAAAGTTTGCCAAAATATCACTGGATAAAGCATATAAAACATTACTCAGGTGCCTTGTTCACTGTGAGTTTAAATTAGCTGTTGACCCCCTCTATTAATAGTTTTGGTAACGTCATTTGCCTTGTTACCTTACGATGGAATTAATCTTACGACAGCGCCCGTTTTACATGTTTATTATAAAACTTTGAACTGGTTTTGTTGACAGGTAAAGTGACTCACGATGACTGATCTTCTTTTGTCTCGATGAAAATTGAATCCATAGTATTTTATTTACGAAACGATATATATATATGTATTGTACAAATACGGCTGAGACACTTTACAAAATGCAACTTACCGCGTATAATTTATGTTGTTAATTGATATTTTATTAATGACAACCAGTCAACTTCTACATCAATTTATAGAAACATTCATAATACGCAATGCAAATAAAGTAATGCTACTTATCCTTACAACTTAAAATAACACACTAGTCCCTGGCTATAATAATTATTCTGTTTAACCATATCCACATTACAAGTGGAGCATATTGATTTTTCACAACGTCTATTTTTGCACTCTTTTGAGACATGTTATCAGCTAACTGGTCGACAAATTGGGCATTCTGCATCTTAAAATTAAAAAGAAAATTATGTAGCTGTAATTGCACGATCATTATTCAGTAAATAAATTTGAATCATAAATGATTTTACAATGCATAGAATGAGACTTTTCCAGTGTCACGCCGTCGATCATGCTTATTGGTTGGTGTTTAAGCCTAACCTCACGCTGCCACGATTCTAAATGAACAGTTCGGATGTCTTTGCACTTATTTAGAGAGATATTTGTCATCGAGTACTAATTATTTTGATCAAACATCTTCAGATATCAGTTACACTAATATGTCTCACAGCAGTAAAAATAAATGATATCAAAATTATACGAATAACGATTGTTCTGCAATCTACAAAACTGCATGAATAAATAGAGCATTATATGACAATGCGCTAATGGTACTCACGGAATGTTTATTAAGATATTTATCAAACATTTTTTCAACAAAATAACGCATTGATTGTTCGTATAGATAATAACAACGATAACAATTATTTCTAATAAGTTTTGTATGCTAAACTCACCTTAAAGTTCCACGCTAGTTTCATTAGCGTCTCCGTGTTTAATGGTGGAAGGGGTATAAGTCTTGAAAAAATTTTGTTGTAAATAAAAAAAAACTATTTAGATTTTTATCATCATCAATTTATTGCAACTAGTAACACACTTTAATAGGAGGATTACGAAAACGAAAAGTGACTTTATGTAGTCTTTTAAGCTCTGACAAAATTAAAAAAAAAATGTTTCCAGTACTGAGTTAATAAACGAATAATTCAAAACCATAGTAAGTTGTAGCAATACTTTTTGATATGTCGTCTGTTTAAAAAAAAAATATAAGATTTCATTAAATTGTAATTTAAAATATAGCTCACTATTTTCTGTGTAAGTAATTTTTATGATGATTTACATGGATTATTGCGAAAACAGACTATGTTTCAAGATAACATGTTAGCTTCAAATAAGTAAGTCACTACGAAATAATGCAACCATAACACAACATAAATATGTGAAAATGCTATTTTTATATTGCATTTATTTTTAATTAGAAAATATTTTATTTTTACATAAACTCCAAGACTAATATAGAACAATAATTACAGTTGATTCGTCACATTTCTTACGGTACATACATCCATAAGTGTACATTGATAGCCATAACAGTATGTGGGTGTTTCATGTGTGTCTGTTTTCCATCTTACTACGCTTTTACATGTATATGTTATTAATTATCAATTTACTACAATTACAATACAATATACAATACGTATATCAATTTTATACTGCTTTTTGTAAGAAGTTGACTCGTTTTCTTACGCGCAGTTTCTACGGTATTTAATAATAGTAAGTCTATTTTAATATATATGTATTTATATACAGGATATTTGATAAGAATTTAAATATTTTTCAAAGATAAATATAAAAAATGAACAATAAAATATTTTATATAATTCGTTGATTTCAAAAACCATTGTCCGTGTCGGCCGTCGGACTCGCGACACAGCTCGACGGTGGCGGTCGCTTCAAGTCAACAATAAAACTAAAAAATAAAGGAACCGTCAGAATAAAGTAATGTGGTGTTTATCACAATTATAATTTACAACAACAACTATTTTTTGTTAAGGGCAATACTTAATATGTCGATCGGTTTTTGCCGTATGGGTACCCTGATGCGATAATTGTTTACGCTTAATCATTATATTATAAAAATCACATAGTATTATTGTCCGTCATCTGCGACATTCTTCCTTCGCGGTCACTCGTTTTAATCAGGCTCTTCTCCCGTACTAAAAACACTTCGTAATTCCGCACTGCGCGCATCCAGAATCATATTTATTTATATTATTTTATCACGATCGTTTAAATTATGCTTTGATAATATGATAGTACGTTACGTACACAGTAAGATACGTACGATGGGGTACATTGTTTTGTTTTTATTCGCTCATTGCCGCCTTTAATTCATTACGTTCAATGAAGCATCGGGTGGGGCCTGGCCAGAGGCAGTCAGGCCTTGTGCATCGAAGGCGGCTGCTCCGAAAGCGACGACGTTGAAGATGACGATGGAGAAGCTCTTGCAGGAGTCGGCGTGTGAAGGGTCCCCGCTGATGCTAAACCGAGTGCGCCGCCGGCAGCTGCCGCCGCTCGTGATAATACAGAAAGTGGTCCGCGTTGAGCTCCGAGTCTTTGATACGTTTCTAATATCGCCATATCTGGTGGTGGAGGCGGTGGCGGACCGTACAGCTGTCTGTAGAGGTCCGGTCGGTATGGGTGGGCGGGTAGTAGTCTCGCAGCAGCCGCAGCTACCGACGGAGGACCGTCCGTGTCTTTGCTGGCCATATCCGCGAGAGACCAGATCCTCGGCTTGGTGACAACAGGTGGGGGTGGGCGTCGGGTGGGTAAATATGCGGCTGGTAGGTACGGATCTGGTGAGGCGGGGCCGCTGCCGGGCCGCGACCCTGACCACGATCCGCTTGCGCCTCTTGCTTCCAGTCTGCTGCCTCCCGTTCCTCGATCACCATCCTCGCTCGAACCTGTTCCTGAATCCTTGGAATCTATTGAAATAATAAACGATATGTTTTAATGAATTGATTATTTAAAATATTGACAACTGAACTATTATTCTCTATCCCTTAAAGAAGTTTTTGAAATGTGAATATGTATCATGTTACATCGGAAAATAAAGATAGTTAATTAATATAAACGACAATTATTATTTATCGTATTACCCATTTATTCATATTTCTGAATTATTAAGTGACTACTGTTGTTACAGAAGGAAACAATACATACATAGGCTTTACAAATCTTGTATATTTATTTACCTAAAACATCTTTTCCGTCGGTGCTTTTGTGATCGTCATCGTCATTGTTATTGTCATCATCTTCTACCCGATTCCTCGGCTCCCACGTCATTTTGTTCTCCTTCTTCAGTCTCCTACGCGCGTTAGCAAACCATGTGGAAACCTGCGTCAGCGTCATTTTGGTAATGATAGCCAGCATAATTTTTTCGCCTTTCGTCGGGTAGGGGTTCTTCTTGTGCTCGTTTAGCCATGCTTTGAGGGTGCTCGTCGTCTCTCGAGTTGCATTCTTCCGCCTTGCTCCATTCAAGTCCATTCCATATCTGAGAAAATCATCATAAATGAAAATTTATCGTTCAGTATTTTTTATCAGAAATAATAATCTAAAATTTATAATTTTAAGTTTGAATAATTCATCCTAGATATAATTGAAAGTTACACTATCAATCCTATAATCAATATTGTATTAATGTATCATTTTGTCTATGAATCAATCGCGCAAATAATTATATCGTCAACATCAAGTACAGCGACGCAGGCGATTTTTCAAAATAACATCAACTAAAACACCCGTTGCATATCATTGAAGACATCAGCAGACGCGCCAATAACAATATTAGCAAAAAAACCACAGACGTGGACGTTCAAAGTTTATTTTTCTAGTCTTGTCTCTGTACAAGTTATATGAAGTAATAAAAACCATATAGAATATTTAAATTGTACATAAAGTTATGCTTTTATTGTAAAATGATTTTAGTTTTCAAATTTTAGTTTGATTTAATATTAATGCTTGTAATGACGTACATAAACAATATAGATACTTTATATAACATATATTGAGTATTTATTTCTCAAAGGTTAAGTAGAGATACAATAAAAAAATGCTTGCCGTTAAAATCTACCTTGCCGTGTATTGAAGTAAAGTTGTACTCTAACAATAAAATTGTATAATAAAATTAATGCACCTTATCAGCGTATAAAAACAGCAATTATTTTCATAATAAAACACATCCTAATGCCATCAACAGTATCTAGCGAGAAAAAAATAAAATAAAAAAGAAAAATCTTTTTTTTATCCGTAAATGTATTAGGGAAGCTGTACAGAAAAGAGATATTTCTCTATGTTCCTTTTATCGTGGAGCAATTTCCGATCGAAAGGACCGGTACACCTACGCGGTCCACAGTCAACTCCTAGGACTCTCATTACTATAGGATAGGCACTTAGATTTTATCTACAGCTTATGGAGGACCCTTTTTTCAAAGAGGTCATAATTTTTCCGTGTCCGATCCACCTTTTTAAGCATCGCCGCGGCATCTGCCCCTAAGAGTGTTGGGAAAGATTTAACGTACGCTACCGTAGTCTATTATTGACAATATTTTTTAATATACTTGCTACATTAAATATGTGTAAATAAAAATAGATAGTAAAAAAAAAACAAAATATTCCTATATGATGCTCCCAATAGCTCCACATTCGATTACGGTAATACAAAATGTAATAACTTTTTAATGCTCGTAATTATTTCTTTTTAGGAATTATTATTTTTTTATTTTTAGTTTCATTTCGAAATTTTATAAATTTTGATTAATGTATTTTTAAATCCTTTTGCTAGCCACTCGAGTGATATCTAAGAACCCATGACTTGAAGATGTAGAGCATTCAAATAAAAGTTTAATAATTTCAAACGGCTGTTTTCGCTATATTTTAAAGCAAAATCAACTACATTACTGAATATGAAAATATGCGTACTAGCCCTTTATTAGTGAGTTGATTTTTTATGCACACGCGTTTTAAGCACTAATTTTTTTACTCAAATCAATCAAATTAGATATGCTGATAATAAACAATGGTCTTCTTCCAAATAACGAAAAAAAAAATTGAAAAGTAATTAGAAATTGGTAAGAATGGGCATGACCACATGTGCCCGCTCCCATTTCAGAATCAAGGGATTGAGAAGAAATTTGAACGTATATGATAGTTGTGACATTTTACGTGTTTCGTTTATTTCCAAATCATGACAATTGTAGAAAGAACATAAGGGAATTTTTCAATGCTGAAATCAACTGATTTATGCTAATTGTTTCCGTAGTAATCTTAAAATATGTGATATAATTGTAATGGCTTCCACATATCATTGATAGATCTATGAAATACTAACATTTTAATTAAAAATAAAAATAAATGCTTTTTAAATTTTCAAATAGGGCGACAAGGCGTACTTACATCCATGGTCCTCAAAGATCTAGATAATATACAATAGGTATTTACAAAATCAAAATTATTCTTTTTTATACGTATGAGAGGGTATTTTGGGAGTAAAACGAATTGTTTTATGAATATAATTTAATCCAAATCTATAAAAGTATTATACGTGCACATATGTAGATACAAAAACTGAAAATCATTATAACTTTTGGTTTAAACAGCACGATTGTATCCTCATATTAATTTTGGAAAAACATATTAATATATCATTGAAAATATACTTCTTAACCAAATTTCATGATATGTTATAAACAGCATTGGTTAAATGTACATACATTTGCAATATACATTCTTATAGATGTGAATTCATGTTAGACGAGTTGATTTATTTTTTCAAATGATAATTACAATTTATAAAAATGAAATTAATTGATACACTACTCGAATGTCAAATTTAGCTACGTAGTATAATAACCCGAGTTAGTCACCCCTGGTAAATACGAGGGTGATGAAAAAGAAGAGAAAAGCGCAAGGGAGAAAGTGAATGGAAAACGAGATAAAATTGATTCCTTAACTTTGTAACCGGCACAGGACATCTGTCGTCACGAGATGACATTATCACTGTCCTGACTACTGCCTCCAGCCTGCCGCATGCTGCCTACCCATCTACTACTAGGGTGGAACACTTTATAGAGGTTTAAGCTCAAATGCGTGTGATTAAACTCTCTTTTATAAGCGTTGAGGGAAGTGTCTGTCCTGTATTTCAGTGACAGTTTTCTTTTTAGTGACCGCGGACTTGTTTTGACGTTTGCCTTTTATTAAGTACACTATTAAGACACCCACCCATAAAAATACAAAGACTTGTACATAAAACTTTTGTAAGCCAATTACTTTCAATAGTATCTAGAACAAATATTTTTTTTTTATTTGCAATGCAACAAGCAAACGTGGATCTGATTTGTAAAAATAATCCTTGAATTTGTTCAGTTTATCTCTCTGCTATTCTTGTTATAACTCGATGATTCTTGGACAGAATATCAATGTATATATCATTGTATTAAAATATAATTTGTTATATTGAAGTTTTTTTACAGTTAGAAACAAACTTAACGTTTATATTTCGTCGTATTACTGGCAAAAGACATTAAAATGAAAAAGTGGGTTTTGAGATAATCAAGCTTTAATGTTAATTCTCTCTGTCAAATAGATTTTCTTAATGTAGAATTTATTGAAATTGTCGTAAATGTAAAATGTAAATGTAAAAGATTAAAATTTGATTTTCTCACTCAAACTCACTTTTTCACTTTAACGTCTTTTGCCAGTAATACGACGATTTATATCTCACTAACCATATCAGTCGATATAACTTATGTTAAAATTTCTAATACAAAAATCCAAGATGTACCGCATTTAAGGTGAATAAGCACATATTTATTATGTTTACAATGAATGATATATAATATATATATATTTAAATAGGACCACAATTTTCTTTCAAACCTTATCTTTAAGTGATAAACTTAATAGCTTTGGGAGTCTAATAAATATAATACAATAAACCATATATAATTATACATTTCTAAAAAGTTAAGTTTTTATATTTGCGTAATCCGATAGTTTAAAATCAACTGTGCAAATGAAATAAAAGCATATTCTCAAATTTTAAATGTATTTTTCGGCGCACGTATATTTTTTGCTCCAGCTATAACATTTAAAAAATATGATGCAGCAAAGCCTTCAGTCAAATCGTCACACGTGACTTCTGTAAGCGCCGCGGGGGAAATTAATAAAACTGTCACTTATTTTCGCTTTGGGGGTGGAACAGAGGGTTGCTGGAATATAAGCACGGTTTGAAAAAGAGAGAAGACTTGGCACCTGATTGATTAAATAACAACACTGGCGTTGCTTTTCGTCTTTGCGCTCAGAAAACTGTCCTGAATAAATATTATTTGCATTATATATATTTTACAATAAGTCAAGTAAAAAATATATTTGTATCTAATGTTATATATATATATATTACTTATTTATATGAATATATAACCTATATTTGTAGTAAACATTTAAAATTACGTAGATTATACAAACTATAAGCTATTCAACTTTATTACGTATGTAATTAAGGATAAGTCGTTTTAACGAGTGTACACAAAGAAACTAAGTATAATATATACCAGTATAATATAATAATTCATACAATTGACTGATGCCGCTTGATGGAAATATCTTTTAAACTAAATAAGTAAGCTTATTAATTTGATACCAGTTTTACTTTGCAGTATTTTCATTTACATATTATTAATATTACGTCTGTTATTTAGGTATACAATGCATAAATGTGAGATCAGCTGTTGAATAAGCTTAGAACTAAATAGAACCTAAAATATCTCTTTAAGGCTTGCATTAAAATCTTGATTTTATCAAATTGCATATTTTTTTCATATTATTAATTTTATATAACATAAACTGTTATGTGTATTAATTAGTACTTATGTAAAAGTTAAAAGTATTATATATAAAGAAATAGTGTTTGGGTAATTTTGGCTAGTTTATTTAATCTTTTTTTTCGTAGTGTTATAGTATAATGGTAATGATCGGCAATATGTTGCATAGTCAAATAATTGACAAGCGATTCGCATATTTTTTTACAGATCGCGTTACAAATATACAGCAATTCAATAATTTCAGTTTTTGGGGAATTAAAACTTCAGGGCTTAGCCTTTGTTATAATTCGGAGTGAACTGAGCTTACGGGGTATTGGTTTTATGTCATAGCTACTGTAGCGTTCAGTCGCGGGAGATAGACAGCCTGCCTGGCACACGGAGGGTGTCTGCATTGCTCATTCTCAAATTATCGTCAGAGAAAAACGCTTCGAAAAACACAAAATCAGACAGAATACGAACCATTTTTTTTTTTGCGAAATAAAGTTGAACGTTCATTTGTATCTATACTCGTATATTCAATATTTTTTTTACCATGTCTAATCTAAAAGTGGAGCATATGGATCTGAGCAGTGTGAAAATGATCACTTCGGAAATGGAGTGTAAAAAATTTTGCATTATAAAGACATTTTTTTGATAAAGTTTTTTTCTCAATAAGTCAATTTTTCAACCTATTCGGCATCCAGTTCTGAATCTTTGGATCTTTAAACTTCTACAGCTGTAGAATTCAAACTCCACAGTGCTATAAAATGACAAATTAATGTCATACCAAATTGGTTACGTCATTTTGATATATAATATACAACTAAATTGTTTTTCTTCCTATTCCATGTAATATAAAAACATGCGGCTATCAAAAAAATAAGTCTTTTTGAATTTATAAGAAACACTTTTAAAATGAATCTATTATAAAGATAATTGAATTGTCAAAACATAATAATAAGTTCATATATTTAATTTTAAAAACTAGTCTGCATTTTTAATAAATTGGGTGTTAAAAACTATATTGTATTTTATCTGTTATATATGTGGCTAGGTGAATATTTCTTTTATTTGTGAATATGTAGTATTAATATTGTATTATGAACAAAGTATCTGCAATATGATCAATTTACTTCAGCGTGAGGTTTATAATCCCTTAGGTACACAGAGTCATCCACGTGTGGTAAAGCATTCCTGGTGTTAATCGAGGGATTTTGAATTCAGGACATGGACGGGTGTGAATGAGATATGTCACCCTGTGAGTTCCGATGGCATCCGCTAAACCAAAAGCTATACAGATTAAATTTGATATTTTTATAGTAGACGTCTAGTGAAGAGATAAATAGACACAACGCATCACTCAATATCTAGCCATATATTGATTGTATCGTATACTTTTAGATAACTATTGAAATATATATTAAATCTCTACACCATATATATGTCATTTGATTACGTTGTCAAGATCTAGACAGTAAATGATTGCGAATAGAATGTAATATAATAATATTTTTTGACAGAAGATACGTATCTAAAAATAATATTGTGGGTGTAATTTAATCAATTTTTAATTTTATTTTTAACTTTTAAAAATCAATCAAGAGAGTTGATTAATGGTTTATCGTTTAAAGGGTATTTTAAATCAAAGAATTTTATGTCGATATTGTATTTATTATGTACAGTTTTTTTCTTTATATTTATGTAATCTGTATTTTACTAAATCATTATGATCGCATAGCCTGATTTTCAGAGTTTGCTTGGTACTCAAAAATGATATTGCTACAAATTATTAAAAAAACGAAAAAATTTACTCAGAAATATTTTTAATTTAATTGAATGCCAAACTGGTGCTAACTACTTTCCATTTTTTTAGTATGAAAGGCTTAATAACAATTTTTAATATTTTCCACAATACAGATTAATTCTCAATTTTAATATTTGATGATTTAATATATAATATTTTGATCTATGCCAAACTAAAAAAAATATATGGAATATATTTCCAAAAACTCTTTTATTTCTTTCTATCAATTTCAAACGATTCATGTTTATTTTTTCTCGATTTCAGTACTGTTACGAAACATAAATTGAGTCAAATTTCCCATCCAATTCGTGCTACACAAAAGAGACAATTCGTATAAGCGAAAAGGTATAGTGCGATACAAATCACTGCCGTAAACTGCACTTATCATAAGTCAAATCCGAGCCACAATCTCCACCTATCGTATTAAGGGAAAGAGAGATAGCTAGAATGGGATTAGCCCGCAACGCTGACTGGGTACAATTTCCACTGTTTTGACTCTATTGTATGAGTCTCTGTGACTGTATATCGGAGCATTTTCATTCCCATATAATACTTTTGACAATAGTATATCATTCATATCAAATAATGTAACATATCAATCACGAATTTGCTTCGTATGACTATTTTTTAACGTTTATTTTTATTTAGTATGGTGTAAAATTAATAACTTAGATAATAAACTATCATCTGTTTAGAACAAAGCACAATGATGACTCTACAGTCAACAGTATAAATAAAAAAACACGCAAACGAGTGCATTATTAATTTTAATAATTTAAATAAATAAACATTGATTTTTTTTCATTCCTTTGTATTAAACAGATGAATTTTGGGATAACTTACATCTGTTTAATTATTATGATTATAATAATAAAAATGTTTTTAATCAAACAAAATAAGTATCATCTATGAAAATTTCTATTCTAGTATCAAAAATAAATTATCATGTTTTGAGCAATTAGACATCAACTACAATTTAGTATTATTGCACACAAAAGTGTATATATTTATTTGTGTACCAATGAAAGGCGTAGATACAGACGTACATAAACGAGCCCAGTTATAACATAGCTGCTACGAGAGATCGTAGCCCCAATGGATAAGTCGCTAGGTACTACGTTGTTGCCATAGCGACCGGTAATCGAGCAACGTAGCTGGTATATAATAATACTGCTCAGCAGATGTCTACATCCACGGTAACTCGTAATGGTTACGCCATACCAGTCAAAAAGACATTGAATAATTGATTTTGCCATCATCGTAAGAGACGGAACACTTTACTTTCATGACTATGTATTTATACGCGTCTTATTTTCGTGATTTTTTTTTTATCAAAATCATCATTATGACCATATTACTTATCATTTGCTGAATTGTTTTTTTATATTTTACGTAAATCCGTTTTAACTTCAACTTATAAGGCTTCAATCCTGTTATATAACTAAATTATATCTATATAATAAGTATTCGTCAACTCTTTATTATTTTTTATATGTCTCTATATTACATTTAATACTATTAAAATATCGCTTTCTACTCGATACGACTGTCAAATATATACTCGTTCATCAATCATTTAGTCATCAGGTATTATAATACTCTAAATTAAGTAACACTGAAGACATATACTATATAGATAGGTGGCCGTTAAAACGTTGATGTGTGATGTTGACTTGAGAAGAGAACGCCTAGGGTGAAAGTTACCGAACACACTTCAAGATTTATTGTTCTACTTGAATTATTTTAATCTATATTTATATAATTAAATATATATATATTATTAAAACCATATTTGTTCTGTGAGTGAATCATATAAATATCAATTAGTAAATCGATCTATTTTATATTTTATTATAAACATTTAACCCTTCATTTTGCACTATAAAGATACGAGATTTGAACTTACTAACATATTGATAATAAAAATGACATTCAAAGATACCATAAACAATTATTTGTATTGCAATTATTAATGTATTTTTCAGTTTTTGGTATAAAAATAGAAAGTCCAGCTGTTTTGAAGGGCTTAATCTACTGGTATGATAATTTTAGCACTCCAAGTCCAATATTTATTATGATGCTTAATAGTTACATATATAATTTATTTGGTGGGTATTAATCATTTTTATACAAGTAAAACGGAAATCATATAATAATACTTCTATACACATCGTATATATATAACAATATTATATATCAATGAATATATTTCAATACGGAGATTAAACATAATATACACATTTTCAACTAAAGTAAAGAGAATCAATCACTTTTGTTTATTGTGCATACAGCGAATCAATCAATTCTGTTACCATATTTCCATGAAATTATCAAGAATATGTATTTAGTACAAAATATAATCTATGAAAATATTCTTCAGTAAAATAACATAAAACATATTATATTCGTAATTATTATTAAGCTCTTAACTTTCAGACTATAATCATATGTGTTTTTATAAACTTAAATTAACATATGATATATTGTCGACTGGGATATACACCGGAATATTTTGGCAAAATAGTCGGTATCTTAGAATATTTACTATAACAATAACATAATAAACGAAGCGTGTAACATCAAAACTTCTGGCTTTTAGTCCATTTAAAGCTTTTTAATATTGCAACATTATAGTGCATAAATTTAGCATGAAAATTGTAAATAAATTTTAAGAATTAAAACATCACCATAAATGATTTAAATGTTGTTCAAATATTAAACAACTACATTACTTATATTACTACAATACATTAATTACTAAATCCCTAATATAATGGAATTAACTAGCAAAAAAAAATAAAAAAATATCATTAATCTATAGGGTTTAACCTATTTAATTATAAAAATAAAAATACTTAATC
>JAGVSQ010003489.1:3697-21474 GCA_022683975.1 Rhyacophila evoluta
TACATTTAAGTTATCATTACGTTTATTCTTCACAAATTTTAGTCTTCATACACATAAATGTTGTGCCTATTTAATGTTTTAACTTTGGCTCAAATTCATTAAATAAACGTTATTCGTGGTTTCTGTAAAATTTTATCGGTGTGGGTTACGTTCTATTTTCTTTCCATGGTCGGTATAATCTTGAATTTTGCACCTATGGGTAAAGTAAAGTAGTTATTGTAACTCAAAAATCGGTATTATGAATAATCACGAAGCATATTTTTCAAAAAGTGTTATATGCTTAGACAAATTACAAATTTAATTGTACTCTTAGAAGTATTATATAGAAAGACTTAAAAGATATTGAATAAAGCCATAGCTATTAAAAAATACTATTATTTTCATAAATACTTATAGGATTTATTTGAACGAATCACAAAACATACATCATCTCGAAACATTCAATCTATTATGATATAAAATATTTAACGCAATGATGCTAAAACTAACGTACAGGTACTGAGAATACCACAATTTTCAAGTTGATGTTGTTTTATTTTAATTATTAATGAGATAATCACAGCTCAAAACATAAATTGAAACTGTTGTTTAATGTTTGCTGACACAAAACGCTTGTTGTGTTGTGTTAATTTAATGAAAACTTTGTCACATTAATGGATAAGTTGGTAAGCGTCTACGCTTTAGCACTAGAGGTCTTGGCTTCAAATCTAATTACGCGTGTTGGCAATTTGGTAAAAGACGACCCAACGCACTAGGACTATTTAGTGGTAGAATTTTACAGAAATGATAATTATATTCACGTACAGCATTGCCAGGTACATATTCACACTAAATGCTACACCGTTGGTAAGCTGCATGGCTATGTATCCTATACAATCATAATCTAAGACATTTAAAACGTTTCAAGTGCTATGAAATATTTTATCTTAATTAATAAAATTATTGTGTAAGATATTTTAAAATTATAAAAGATAAACAAATCCGTCATGTTTTCACAATGCGGAGATCCATATATTACATTTCTGGAGTAGAAATCTTCACAGCGTGTAGATCAATATGCTCTACTTTTGGAGAATACATACATGGTAAAGAGAATATACATTATCATAGTAAATCTGGTTAGACTCATATTGAGAATCCTGGCATAAGGATTGACCATGCCACTCATTATTAGTAGCTTGCGAGCAATCATTTGTAGAGAAATGAGTGATAAATATCTGTTTATTTGTAACAAAAATCTGACATGCTTTGCCTGCTAAAACATAAATTTACTTTCTTCTTTATGAACCGGTATGTATCCACACCTATTATGAGGGCGTATACTGTGGCGTGACGGACGTGATCTTCTTTTAAAAGTGCCAGAAGTGTCCCAGAAGCAGCTTCCCAAGACCGTGGTTGGCGTGCTCAAGAGTGTGTATGGTTCGTATTCTATCTATTGTATATAAGCCCTGTTAATATCCAGTCCTATTGAGAAGAGACATTATCATTCGCAGTAAGATTTCGCGTAAACACTAATTAAATGAGAAGACTACAAAGATTGAATTGCGCTTTACTTAAAAGTATGTAATAGTGACTTTATTAAAACCAATTCTATATTAAAACTATATGTTAAACAAATGATATTTAAAGAAAATTAGAAGAAGTATATAATATATGTGTATGAATACCATTGTATTACAGATTTTCTTTTCAAATAATAAAAAAAAACAAGTTAACTACCTTATAAATGAGTGACTGAGTCTAAATTTTCACGTCAGAGCTTCAAAAAGCTTAAAGTTATTTACTTACACAAACCGCCAAGCCTTCAAATTACCACACGGAAGGATGAAAGTTTCATGAATTTCGCTTGAAATAACACCATTTACACTGCCGAAGTTTTATAATCCGGTGAAGCTTCGTATCAAATTCAAGTATATTACATTTGCAGAGTAAATGAAAATGTTTAATAAACTTACAAAGAGCTTTCTAATAATGTTGAAGATATCGTATCCATAATTCTAAGAATTGTACTGTTCAGAATCCCATAAAACAGTTGTATATATTGTTGGCAGTGATTGCAAACAGTTTAATTCACCATTTAATTAATACATGAAAAATAAACGAGAAAACTCACAGCTGTATTTTATGTAAGCAATTTTTCAGTATTGTGCTTTCATAATCAAACACGCAGTTAATGTTAAAAATTATAAATTAAAATAAGTATAAATTCAATATTCTAGATGGTTTTCATAAGAAAAGAAATAGAAAATAATTTATTTTAGTATACCAATTATTGTAATATAATATATTATTTACTTGTTCATAAATAATTTATATGAAATTGATTTTAAATTCTAAATTATTTAAAACTGGTAAACTTTTATGTGTGTTCATGCGTTCGATGCAAGAATAAAGTGAAATAGGATTCGTTGATTAAAATACAAAATATGATATGAGTTCCCTCTCTTTCTTCATAGAAACGATGGCTTACTGTTTTTTTTTTGTCTGAGAGTTAAGACACATGAAGTAGCAATGAAAAATTGAATTGTAGGCATAAGCTGTGTTTTTACTTATGAGGTTACCATACAACTTAATAGATGATTCCAAGTAAATGAAACTATCGATGGTCTCTAGAAAGTTAGTATCACATACTCTATTCAAACTATCCTTATCACTGATAAAGTAAAGCTGCGACTTGGCTCGGCCATATGATGCCCCAAAATTTCTGAACCTAACCAGCCCATTGTTTAAGCCGAACATTTGTCGGTGTCCCGGAAGGCCGCTAAATAATATATATATATTATGTATTCGGCGGAGTTACGGATTCATGGAGGTGGTATATGGTGTTACTGTGCTCCACTTGGGGAGCGGATATGGAAGAAAATGATGAAGAATATTTTGTCTCCTTCTTTTAAAATTTGGAAATTTAACAAATCACAAAAAATTAAATGTACTCATAGTATAAAAAGCACATATAGCCTCCAAAAAGAAATTAAGACCAAAAAAAAACTAGCATAAGGCACTTCAAACGAAGGTAGAATTACTGCCTTAATATAGCTAGCAAGTATGAAACTGGAAGGATTTAGCGAAAAACCGCGACGACCGTGGCTTAAGGTCAAGGATTGCCAAAGGCTCTGCAGTTAAGAAAGCTTTAATATATATAAAAGGTACAATTGTATGAAGACTTAAAAAAAATAGAGTTAAAAAAACAACGCTTTAATTCCACATAATTTATAATTCTCTAAAAAAAACATCGTCGTTTATACTACGAATAAAATCTCAGTCAAGATATTTTTCTTGGATTAATTACATCCAAAGCAATAAATAAACTTTGAAGACAAAATAAACAAAACAAATTAGTAATATAAAATCCACAGACGAGTCGAATCGCTGGATCTTGTGGAATTACTCAACAGTATTTAGAGGCGATACGATCACAATGATAAAATAAGCTAAGAAAAATACAGTTTCCACAGAATTAGACTTATATAGAAAATAAATGATTGCCGAGAATGTATTGCGATTGATTCATATCGATTTTAATATCAAATATAAAAGTATGAAATTTATTTTCATTTATAAATAATTTAAAAGATCATACGTCACGAGAAAATATACTGTATAATACAGCATGATATAATTATAATTCTTCAATATTTTATCACATTATAAACTTAGCAGTATTTTGTAGAACTCCATTTAAGTACTAAATACTCTTCAAATAATATAGATAAGTTTCTGTACGTAAGAAATGTTGATTTTATAATAACTAATTAAATAATGGTTGTATTAAATCAAGGGTTTTTGAACTTATGACGTCTATAAACTTGGTTTTAAACAACATTAATTTTGAGGCCCTAACCATTTTATGTTGTTTTTGAGACTTAATTTCTGGCTAAATAATCTCATAGCCACTACGCTTTAATAAATATTGGTAAAAATTGCTGGTTATTTAAATAATGGTCTTGCGAATTTATGAAGATAGATATTTTTATTGGCATCTAGAGTAAAAAACGTAAAAATAATAGTAAAAACATCACAATCCGTAATATATTAAGCCCATATAAACGTTTCTGCAAAAATACAAAAGTTGAGACACGCAAGGTTAATGTCAAAAATGTTTCGTAAAATTTCGTATTTTTTTTCTTAAAAATCATTGTGCTAAATTATAATTATATGGAATAATCGGTCACATTGATAACTATTTCGATCATTACAAAATTATCATTAATATTATCCTAAATTTTTTTCACGAGAATTGATTATCTGCCATTGGAAATCAAGTCCTAAATGTTGTGATCTTGAATTATTATTTACAAATGCAGCTGCACGTGTACATATCAACTGGGTAAAACCATATGTTTTGTTTTCAATTCGTCATTTACCTCGTATCAACATCAGCTAGAAAGAGCATAAAATATGACGTAACGAACGTACACAATAGTTTAAAAGGTTAGAAACTCTGGATAAACAACAATATCGAAGGTTATTATTAACTATTCAGTCCTCTTCGCTTCCACCATTTTTCATATCACCACAACTACGTGAGCTTATAAAAATATATTACCATAAAGAATACGAGATAACCTTCAAAGTGGCAAGATTATCCTTGTAGAAACTTTCCGGAAATTTAGTTGATAAACAACAACAGTGGACATTATTTCTATTCACGTGACTTCTTTTGTTTTTGAGGATTGATAACACCTTTCCGGCTTTGAAACACTATACATTACGGAAAAATGGCTATTTTTGACAGGATCATATTTTTTAGAGATGTCATTATAATTATGAAACATATAAGCTAATTTTTAAGCTGTAGAATTATCCGTTTAAATTAGTTAATTTTATGCAAGAATTGGTAATCAGAAAATTGCTTAAAACAATGGGCATTCGGTTCTGCATTTTTGATTTAAATTCAGCATATGCGAGAATCGAACTCCCAATACAAGGCGCGCACTCTTATCTTCCGGCTAACAGGAAGACTATAAATTATTAAACACTTCATGCAGAGTACAAGAATACCAACAATATTTTATATTATTAGAATTCTCTTTTTTCGTTCATCCATAAATAAATACTTTTGCTAAATGAGAATTTTGAAAGAAACATTGAAGCTTCAGTTGCAAATTCTGTGGTCAAAATAAAGACATTTAAAACCAACGGCACAAACAAGGCTCCCAAGACCGGCTAAGGCCACTACGAGTTCTCTTGTCATAAACATTTAACGTTAAGCACTGTAAAAATAAACATACGATATAGTTGAAGTCGTGAAAGCTCTTTCAAAACTTTTATCAAGTCCTTGGAAAGCTTACAGTCTTTATTGTTCTAGATAAAGTCCACCTCCTCTTCATCTCGCAGAACTGCGATGAAGGTTTTTGTTTTGGTATCGGGGAGCTTTTGTGTTGATTTAGTGTTGGGTTTTGTTAAGAATTTTCAGTAAGTATTTCACAATGAAGGTATCATATCTTTTTCACATTCTGAATAGCTTTTACTAAACATATTATATGTTTATTTACTTTATACGTTGTTACAGTACAATTTTCAACCAATTCGCCTCGAAACCATACGTATCCATTTCCAAAGTTTCACTTACTCCGTTTATATAATCTATAATAGATTCTGTTTAGGCAGAAAGCATTTACCTTTTGAGAGTATTGAGAATTACAATGTATACAGCTATATACATTTTATGTCATAAAGCAGCATGCGAAAATTTAGCTTTAGATTTTGAAAAATGAAAGCCTTATTCACGGTATTATTGTTCTGTGAAGGTTTATGTCTTTTGATACTACTATTATTCGATATGAAGTTATGGGATGTGGCTTAGACTGTACATACTACAGTTTTGTTTTAACATATTCATTCTTAAAGTAGAGGACATGGATGCTTATAATCCGAATCTCTTAAAAGATTTTTTCACCAATATTGGCTGTCATCCAATTCGTCAACTCATTAAGTGTGCAGCCTTCTTTATATTTTATTTTACATATCAAGAAAATTTTAAAACATTCACAATATGTCGTCAACAAAACAATGATGTAGTTTAAATTAAATGCATTTAATAAGAAGATGTAGTGAACAATAAACATTGAAAAATTAACGGTAAATATGAGTAAACGTAAGACAATGATTAGAAATAAACGAGAACAGAAGACAATGTCCGTAGTGAAAGAATTGAAAACATCTCATTTAAAAAAAACATAAAACAGCATCAATCTAAACTCACTCACACTCAGGTGGAAGATATTGAAAACCGAAGTAATTTTGTCAAATATAATCATTGCCTTGCGTATTGTCTACTGGTAGGTTAGTTTTGGACCTTATAATAAAAAATATTTGATATTACCAATACTCCAGGTGGTTATTAGGTACATATATACCGACATAAAAAGCTTTGTGTCTATGAATCAAGCAAAATCGTACACAGTACCAGGAAGCAAACTCACAAATGTCTACTTCAAAGCATAGACGCTTAAAAATCGACCACCGAGGTAAAAACTGTATATATAATTAATTTCAATACTTATTATATTAAAAAATGCTGTAAAAAAAGTTGATGAAAATTGATTCAGATGATATAGCGGTCTTTACGTTAGATTCTATAGTCTAGATTCTTAAGAGTATCTTAATGAATAAATTTAATGTCGTTTTGGAGAATTTAAAAAAAAATTTTTAGTCACTTTCTTGTATCCATTGAGTAGATTGATTACATACGACAACGGAGTATTCAAATGTGAAAATATCAATACATTTTTATCGTCTGAATATCAATTGTTAGGAAATCGTTTACATGTATACAATCTTGATTTATACCGTCAAAAAAACGAAATACACAAAAGACCAATGCGACTTGAGGGCGGGCCGATAGCTGTTTAAAATATTCATGATTTGTCAAGGAAACCCGACACCTTTTTGTGAGAGCGAAATAAATTCCTAGTGCGTCCCTTGTAGAACGAATTTGTATCAACCCAGTAGCGCAGATAAATAAACTAACAGGCTACATTAAAATACTGTAACCTAAATTTTCTTTTTCAGTATTTTTAAACTGGGCGGATGTCTCCAGATTTGGAGCAAGTATTTTTATAGTGCGTAGATTCATATGCTCAATTTTTGGAGCGGACATGATTTTGTCTCCCCAATAGCCTAGTGATTAGCGTGTATGTGATGTTCTATCGAATGCCAACTAAATTCTTTCAAAGCTGCTTCCAACACAGCTTTGACACTCTAAAAAAGGTCTCACGTATTTTTTTCCTCAAAAGAGGCTCGTATAAAGAAGAAGGCAACATACGTGACGGTAGGAGGTATAACTTGTATTATACAAACAATTTGCACTGCTAAACATACGTGAGATCTACCCCAATAACATTAATCTAATATATTAAATAAAAGACTATATTAAAATACTTTAAACATTAAAAAAGTATTTTAATTCGTTGTATAATTCAAATAGGAATTGCTAGAGCAGCCGTCATTTCCATTCAAAATGTCTGAGACTCCATGATACACAATATAAAAAACCAAATGGCACCTGTTCAATGCACATATTCTGTCAGTGTTGTTCTACGGTTTCGAAACGTGACACTGAACAAAAGCTTAAAACAACCGTATTCTAAGCTTTAAAAGCAGGTCCCTGCGGCGAATTTTGGAGATATGGTGGTATAATTTCATTCAAAACGAGAAGATAAGAAAACAGACCATGCAGACATTTATCACTGACAAAGTGAAGCTGCAACACTAGACCTGACTCAGCCACATATTGCGGATGCTTCGAGAGAGTCTGAACCTGACCTGCCTATTATTCAAGCCGACCGGTTGTCGGCGTCCCGGAAGGCAGCTTAATACTATCTATAGAATGCATTCGGTAGAGTTACGGGATGTAGGTATGACCTGGAAGGACGCAAAAATACTGGCGGGCGATAGAGATTCTTAGAGGCGCCACTTAGAGAGCGAATATTGAAGAATGAGAAAAAGAAGATATTATTATTAATTTTACAATAAATGCAAAACATATTTAGATTTCGTCAAACTAACACACATCTGAATCCTCATTTATGAGGAAAATGTAAAGTGTTATCGTTTTTATAGAAATTTATACGCCAGGAGTTGATAATATTAACTAATATAACAATATGCAAGTTTTCCCGTTTTATCTGATCTATGATTATAGGATCATTTGGATTATACAATTAATACTCATAATACAATTTACATCGTCTGCGACTTTAATATTTAATATTTCACAATACTGTGAGTTTACTTGTTTTAAACAGCTTAAATATATAATTTCACATGCCTTAAATACGGAGAGGAAATTGTAAATTTCATTTAATATAGTACCAGAAGCACTTTTGAATATATTTAGATCGTAATATAAGAAATAAGAATAATTCTTACACAAAACGAATTAAAAATTATAAGATACAGATGAATTATAATGCAAATCCTTATGTTATTGATATGTGAGTTTTGTCACTATGGATAAATCCGCCACTGCTGGGTGCCGGACCTCCCCCTGAATGTTCATTTATTCCTATGTATCGCGGTATTGAAAAATTCAAGCCGACATGTTTGCCGACCCGTTCTCGAATGTTTTCTTACATAAAAGCGTTTATTTCTATTCTATTATATTATGTGTATAACTCTTGTACCATTAAAGTTTGATTTGAATTCTTGTATGTTTGCGTTTTTCAGAATCCTTTGTTCAAAATAGCAAGACTTGCATTTTTATGAAAATATTCACACGTTTCTTTGTTCTTTGAGAGAATTTATTATCACAATTTTTAAATTACCATTCATTCTAAAAGCTTTTTTATTTAACATTTTTGGACTAAAATATGTTACTTTAAGATGTCTAAGACATTTTAAATTTATTTGAATAAGATTATTATTTACACCATATCCACTCCGAAATAAAATCGAATATTAAATTTTCACAGAAAAAACGTGTAAGCTTTATATAGAAAACGCAACGGTGTGAATTTGAAAAATCCAAAAAGACAAAAAAGTCATTGTCTTACGTAAAATTAAATAATTGTAGAAATATATGTATTTATTAATCATTTTTATTTATTTATTTGATATTACAGTGTATAGTTATACATATAACAATACAGTGTACTATAAAACAAAATGTAGTACGTAAAGAAAATCAAGCTTTTGTTCATCAAGCTTTAATGCCCGAAGTTAGTTTATTTTCACTTTCTTGCCTTTTGTGGTGATAAGTACTGAGACTTATATTCCATCAAGATTGATCATTAAAATACAAAAAACTCTTGCACCTTTGTAACCCGTTCAAGCAATGTAGATTGACTAGACACATTTCTGTTCAATAGACGTTTTAAATTCTTAAATCCCATGAATACTGCAGTGTTATCCATCGAAATCATTTCGGAGAAACAGTATTTAGAAAAGTTAATAACACAAACAAAATACTTGAATATAAGTGCTCTTTTGATTACTTCAACATCTTCCAGCTTTAACAGTGCTGTCGATTTTCTTAGAGATAATTCATGTTGTAGTAAGTATTCGGGGAAGAGCTAACATAAAAAGCTTCTTTTAAAACCATGGTAGAGCTTATTTTCAGAGCGGGTCTTAGTCAGAGTGGACTATTTTTTTTAAATGTCCAAATAATCATCTTGAAGATTTTGAAGTTTTATTATGGTTGGTTAATTTCTCTTATATGGCAACGATATATGTCAAAAACTACCAGACACAAAAGGTCTCATTTAATATTTTTTGTTTTCAGCGTTATGATAAAAACAAAATAAATCTATGTTGATCGCAGTCATGAATGCGTATCATAATTGTTGAGACAGTTGTGAGAGATTTTAATAAAATTTGTTAATATCAATGATTTTATCAAAAAATGTTGTCTGCGTCTAATATATATCATAAAAAAATTCACAGTGCTAAATTTGAACTGGCATAATCCGCAGAACGATATATTAATCACGAATTATCTCTAGGAATACTAAAATTAACGACGCCCTTGGACCAGTGGCTGGCGTTAATTTTAAAATTTATAACAGACCATTAAAAATGTTCGTTGTACTATTAATAACGTTTTTTAGAATGTTCAAAGATATATTATCTAAAGTTTTGATATATATATCCACAGAATTATAACCGTTTATGAACTCATTTGTTAAAAACATCGAAGAATAAAAACGTTTAAATGTCACTAGCCTAGCATAACCTAACTTAATCTAACTTACATTACACTCAATAGATTGTTATTAATGGAGAGCCAATTTTCAAACGGCATTTGTCTAAGACAAAAAAATGTTGTTTCCATAGTTACTATTATGTTTTATAACACAAGTTTTAAATATCACAGTCATTTCCGTGGGCATTTAATCTAACCTAACCTTAATTCATTTGATGTTTTTAAGCATTTATTTATTCATTTTTTTATTTGAATAAGGTTTGAAATTGTATCTATTAAATACACAGCCAAAATACGAGTATAAATATAATTTATTAGTTGTGTTGTTTTGAGTATGTATTACAAGTTCAAGACCACCCCCTCCCGATATCTATGGCTGCCGATCCCAGCTAAAAGAGAAACACTGATTTGTTTATAGTGTGGTATATTTTTTGTTATCATATATTTATTAATAGTATTGAACCAAATTTGTTACAACCTGTTTTTCGTAAAATAAATAATTTTATACATTGCACCAATCAGATGTAAGAGAAAATATAATCAATGAACGACTGTTCAAAAAAATGTACAAAATTACATGTATTTATTACTCGTCCATGCGTTCAGTACCACACCGTGGACAGAAGGTGCCCTTGTGTAAACTTTTCTGAACCACCTATTTATTGTAGATATTTTCAATCATTTATTACTTACAGAAGTTTTAAGATTCCAGCACTTTTCGTACCAAATTATATATTTTTATTATATTAGTTTTTATTTTGCAAATATCATTCGTATATAGAAAATACTAGCAAATTTATAAAATGTTTCTTATAAAACGGCACCCATCATTTTTAGGAGCCCTAGACATTAGCAAAGATAGGCTTTGTCTAACTTTATTTTGTTTCGAGTACACTAACATATATAAATGAGGAAGAAAGGCAATCTACGTACGCATGTGGAAAAGGACAACAATAATTATACGTTCTATAAGGTCAAGAAAAATTTGAATTAATCAAAACATACGCGATAATTTTTACATGTGGAAAAATAACTGATAATCAGTCCTAATTTCACCCCGACAAAACTACTGTTGTCGATTTTTATATTTTTTTAAATCAATACTTTCGTTGCATTTCTGATAGACAATTTACTACTGGATGCATAGACAATTAAGTTAAAATACCGTCGTAACGGTAACAATGACAATTACCTTCATCAAACGATGCAGAATTTGTCAATTAATTTAACGAACATAACAGCCATTAGCTGATTATTTTAATTAATAGCTCTCTTGCATCTTTACGAGTATACATAAATTTTATGACACAATAACACGAAAACGCTTCTGTTTCTTTGCTTTTATAGTATAATCCTGCCAATGCAAGTCTGTGAAGATGTTTTTTATGGCAATACTCGAGTCGAATAAATGCAGAAGTTTTACTATGGATTTAAAAACATTATTGCAACTTTCATGTTGTAAACTTGCCTTGACAATTTGAACGTTAAATAATTATATCCAAAGTGATATGAAATTCATTTGAATTATGAAAAGCTAAAAAACAAACAGATACCTTATTAATTTCCAGTCTTCAGAAATTCTATGGCTTTAAATAAACTTACAGCGTGGAGAACTAAATTATTTACAGTGTATTTTTTCATTATTTATACTATGAGTGTTGCTTTAATTTGTTTCTGTGAATTGTTTTTGCCATAGTTACATATTGTAGTTAGATTTACAGCATTGCGGGCTCTATAAGAGTTAATCATTCAATTATTGAGTTTTTTTTTGTTAAGAATTTTTACTTTAAAAGTTGAAAGTATGGATATATAGACCCAGAACAGATTTAAGATATCGGCAACACAGGCAGTTTCCCGGGACGCCATATGCTTAGGGGCGCCATCAAGGATTTTCAAAAAGGAAAATAAGTTAAAATAATAAAATAAATATTGTTTCAATACGCGTTATTAGATAGAAATGAGCTCGTTGAGAGTCACTTTTAACGACAAGCACAAATGTTCAGTTGCCAAGTCTGTAGAACGAATTCAAGCAGAGCTTATTATCATAATTGCTATTAATGTGCGATGTGGTTTTAGATAGTAAACTAAATAATTATACTTAAAAGAGGCGCCAAAATTTTTCAAAGTCCCAGCAACTATAAGCCAGCTTGTATTAATAAACTAAAATGTGCACTCCATGGCATTGACTCTACAAATAAAGTATTTAAGTGTCTACGAAGTCAATACGTATATTGACAATTTTTCTCCATAATCGATTATCAGCCAATTACTCAAACTATTGTGTATCTAATCAGTATTTAAATGCAGAATTCAAACATATAAAATTCGCTACTGAAGTGCGAGTTTTTATTTCTATCGTCCAATTTTAATATCAATTTGACGAACTGTAAGACGGTAAACTTTCCAGTCGGTGAATTGTTGTCGGTAAACTTTCCGGAGGCCGAATATGACGACATGGGTCTTTGGAACTGCTCTTGTGAAAACCCTTGAATTTTTAAATGCATCATTAGTTTGGCACAGTATACGTTCGTATAAAATGTGTAAAAATAGTATTGGCTTAGTAGAGAGTAAGAATAGTAAAGAATATATCAATCTAATAAATGTGTATTAACATCTAAACATTATTTTATATTAGAATCCCTTCAGTATAAGTGAACATATTTTAATTCTAATATTAATTTAATTTTTTATTTATTAAATTTTTTTACAAACTCCTGTGTCCACAATTTCTTAGTGCAATGTATAACTTTACAAAGGTGGGCAATGGATATATCTCAGCTTTAAAACCATGTCCCCACGCGGTTACAAACTTTCACTATAAAGGTAATTGCCACTGACACTTTCAACACTTTTATGTTGTCTTATAAAGGTTTTTCACTGATGATATTCTCTATTTTCATATATATTCCACCCACCTTATATTATATACTTTTTAGTTAATGAAATTATTCAATAATTTTACTTGTGATAATAAAGTTTAAAAAATTAATATAAGTGAAGTTAGAAACTTCACGAGCAATTCTTGTAATAAAAGCGTATTAACATTAATCTTCTTACTGTCAAAAAATCCATGTCTTTTTTGGCAATATCCCCTCATTAAATATGGCTGTCTCATGCCGCCTTCAGAAAATTCTGTAACTCGCCAGCCTTCTTACATCTTTCCAGGACATGCCAATATCCCCTAGCTCCGCTGAATATACCCTATAGATGGTATCCGCTAGTCTTCCTAAACGCCGAAATCCCGCTGGTTGGAAGAAGAGACAAAAATATCCAAAATACAAAAGTGTCCTTCTTCAAATCTTTGAGATTTATGTGTGCCACTTTGAGAATGGACTTATTGATTTAAATATTATTTGTTCGTTACGCGGGCGTATATTATAATGTGTATTTAGTGGCGGGTTTCCAAATAGGCGTACTGAGCGCATGCCTAGGGCGTCATAAATGAAGGGGGCATTAAAATTCAGCAAAGATATGCCAATAGAATGCAATATGCGCATATTGTTCTACTGCTAACAGCTTCTAAAGACCTTTCTTTAGCATCCAATACGAGTGCAACTCTAGTCTTTTCGTTTGCTATAAGTATATTATGTTTCTGGATAAGTTTGTAAATATTTACTGCTTAAAAATCTCTCTGAAAGACTATCATCTTATATCCTTCCTGTTGTCTGCTAATATTTGATGGGATCCTTTCCAAAGTGAGAGCTTCAATGGTAAATAATTGAGGTAAATTAAAATGCGCGACGCCGGTTTTAAAAAAAAAATGTATTTTATTTAATATATATCAAATCGTTATCATCCAAAAACTATTAACTATCTGTTGAGCTCAAACTTTTAAAGTGATCCTGTCACAAAAACTTTAATACTACATTTTACAGAGAATAATTTTGTTATAGTGAGAAGAAACTTTTTATGATAAGAAACGCTTAAAATGTTAGTTTTAAGTTTACAACAAGATCATAAAATATAATTTATGAAGCATTTGAATGACATAAGAACAGATGGCTTGAAATTTTTCCAGATGTTATGAAGTAGGCCACAGGAAAAGGGAAACTATTCCAGTGCGTCATACAATTAAGCCTGTATTATTCTACTCAAATGTATAAATAGAAGCCTATAAAAATATTATACAGCTTTTTTAATTTTAAATTTTAGGCATTTTTCAATTATTTTTAATATACTTGTACAAAAAGGTTTTTTAACTGCTCTACAAAAAACTATGGAATACTAAAAACGTTTTTTGAAAGTAACTTCAATATATTAATTTATATTATATCGACTCTGTTTAGGCAAAAGCTTTAAACCGTCAGCAGATAATAATGCCGTGGATGAAGTTTGATTTCCCTTTCCTACATGCAGATTTATTGGATCCCTATTTTTTTCAAAATCTAAGGCTAAATCTCGATAATAATTCAGTGTTTGCAGCTTGGTTCCTTTTGACGGAATGTGTGCTTCAAAATACTACTGGATAATTACCCAAATATGGTCGATATGTATTATAATGAGTACACGGCGATACGCCATGCTAATGTGAGGATTGTGCGCTGCTCAAGAGCGGCTTAATTTAATGGGCGCTCTTTTAATAAGAAACATGAAATAATTCCCCGGTATCTACTACATGCAAAGATATTTGGCAAGTATAATAACATGTAAGATATATCTGCATAATACTTAAGTATAAAGGCTGAAATTCAATTAGTTCAAAACTTGATTTACGTAAAAAAAACTTCTTGTATAAGAATGCCTTCTACAGGTTTTCTGGAGTTACAATTGAGATGTGAATAGCTGATTTTAACCAGCATTTTTTAGTTAATGTTAATAACTTGGAGCTAACATAATCGAAAGAAAGTAGCATCACTTAAAATTATATTTTCACCTGACATAGTGACAACAAACAGAGATTACTTTTCATTAAAATGAATAACATGAATAAGTTAACAAGTTTTAAATAATTCGCGGAATTGGGTCATTTTATTTACAGTCGTAATAAAGTAAATAAAAATTTATTATTTGCTAATTACATACATATTGCGTTGTATAGCCATAAATAAGGCAGCGCTACAATGCCATTACATTAAAATCTGACGTAGACAACGTCCTCTACGCCAGCGCTACGAAAGTGCTACGCAAAGCTTTCTGTACATTAAACCGGTGATTTAGAAAATGTATTTTGAGATCTTATACTCATATTATCCAAAAATCTTATTAAAATAAATTTATCAATACGTTATGTCAAAGCTTTTGCGTAAATCAATACTATACAGCTTTGAATGAGACATTTTGAAAAAAGTTGTTTTCAAATATTTAACCTTTAAATATGCTTGCATTTTTTTGCTGTAGACTAGAATTTTTACTGAGAATTTTAAAACGTATTTATAAATATTTAAATAAATTCTTAAAAGTAGTTTTTTTGTTTAAATAAAAGCTTAAATATATTTGAAGATTGTCCAAATATTTAAGAGAAGCTTTTGTGTAATAGGGAGAAAGCTCAAAAGTTTTTTTCTTGAAAAGCAAATTAATATCTTCTCTTTTGTACCCTCAAACTATTTTTAAATAAGTACTTATAGGTTTTTGAATATCGCAGCTTTTCATGAAATTTTAAGCAAAGAAACTAAATTTATCTTGTGTTTAAATTTGTTACGCAAAAATTTAAGCTCGAAACGATATAACTATAAAAAAATTATGTCCGTAGATAACAAAATCATTAGTATCAACAAATGAATTATTGGATTTGGCTCAAAATAATATATCGGAAAATATTTGTAGCACGTATTATGTAATAAAAAAATGTAATCGTGTCTGTACAAAGACATTCCACAAAAGGTTAGTGAAATAAAATAAATTCACTCAGTGTTGCCAACGACACTTAAGAAAGTGAAACAAAGGAAGATTAAAATAATTTTTTTTTTCAAGTTTTTACCCACAGTAGAGTGTAGTTTGTGGACCACAAAGAACAGCTTATAATGGTTATTCTTTATGGCAACGTAAGACTCGACCTAACAAACACAATTTTAACTCACTTGCCGTTATGCGGATATAATTTTTACTTATTATTTTGAGAGTGTATCATGTTATTGTTTGTTTTTTAAAACTACTCTCATAACATCTATTATATAAGACTAGACTCATGGGAGAAAATTTCATTTCCAAATGATACAAGATAACTTTTCAAGTATAAAATAAATAATACTCTCCAATTATTTAAATTTCATTAGCTTGCAATATCTTGTTAATTTTTTTTATTTTTAGGTATGTTATTAACTATAATCTTTTGTTTGCCTGTCTCATGAGTATATTGACTGTGGAAAGGAAAAAAGACGTAGCACACCTAGAATTTTTTTTACAGGATACACAAAATACGTTTATTTGTTTACTTAATGATTTCGAACAAATATCAAAAAAACATAGATACAACTTTGAAGTGCCCGAAGACTAAAACTGGTATCTTATTTACTCAATATGATATTAATTCAACAAGTTATTTAAGAAAAATCAATATAATTGATTTGGTGGAAGTTCTTTTTGCTTGTCGCAAATTTTACAGGCCGTCCTTTTTTCAATCGTAAAAGCTAAATTTAGACATTAATTCGGCATTTCAGCTTACATTATTTTGATAGGACTTGTATTAAGTTGTATAGATTCTGATTATCGAATAAAAACTATTTAAAAAAAAAGGTTTCGTCCTCTTCCACAGTCGATATTGTAATGGGAACCTTAGCAACATGACCGTACTCAAATAAGCAATAAGATGCCTAATGATTAATCTATTTCATTGTTTGCGTCCAATTATTTGTTTAATTTTTAATTGTCGATTTTAGGAAAATGTATAATAATACAGAGAAATAATTATCAAAAACATGAAGCCATTTTAAATCTGAAGAAATTTAAATTTTTTAATTTATACATTTTTTATTTCGTTCGTGCTGAAAGTGGAGCATATATATCGTAACAATGTAAAGATAGCCAGAGATGGATTAATACGAGTTGTCATATTGTGGACAGGTGTATTCACGATAATAAATTGTCGGCCAATTGCTCTAACCATTACGTTATTAACTGTAGAATCTACCCCTGTTTCTTAATACACACATTCACCCAAATCGAGAGTTAACAAATATGTACATGCAACAAATCTACTCTATAAATTTATTTTTTATTTTTATCGAGTTTCACAAATATAGACCTGACATTAAAAAATACGTTTTTATCCATTTTCAGGACTGGTGTCGTTCACCTTACTAGTAACTATCATTGTTTAGTATAATGTGAAATCATACAATATATATATAATTATTTTCTTATTGGCATCACTCCGCTTATATATATCAGCACTAAAGGAGGCTTTTGGAGGCTTTGTCATTAGGGGATTCCTAACTGTCATCTTCGTACTTATTGTAACTGTCAATCAGAACCACTAATTAGAAACTTAGATGCCAATGTAAATGACATTAAAATGTTGTTTTAATGGTTATATATTTATTTTGTTTATGTTGTAATATTAGAAATTATGAGTTTAATACATTAACAACATGATATACATATGGTTATGATGAGGATATCAAGAACATATTGAAATATTTTAAAAAAGAATAAAGAAAGAATTACAACAAATATATATATATATACAGAAGGAAAA
>JAGVSQ010003490.1:0-13195 GCA_022683975.1 Rhyacophila evoluta
GTACGAAAAAATATTAATTTCCAATATGTAACAGTAAAGTTGATTATTTTAAATTGGTAAAATTGTTTTAAAAAATAATTTTATTTTTATATTATACATTTAAAATACATAATACATTAAAGAAATAATTGATGTTCTTATTGGATTATTAAAGAGAGACATCTATAAAATTTTCATTTGAAACTGTTTGAATGATTTTCAGAAAATCTTTTGACTCTGGTTTGGATCATCGATGAAACTGAGAAACAGTTTTGTGAAATGATTTCTGTTTTAAACGTTTGAACTATTTGACATTAATAGTTACATCATTAATTTATGCTGAGTAAATCGTATATTATTTATAGTTATATTAACTAGTCTCCAGTATGTCACTGATAAATATATCAGTAAAATTTTATTAAGAAAATACAGTATCTTCAAACTAATATCTATATTTTTATACCGAATTATTTTATTAATAAATTATTATAGACATAATATACATTAATAATTTATATTTTCATACATATTCCACACACACATCCGAGAAAGATATTCCCTTCAATGACTATCCTTAATAAAATATATCGTATAGTAAATATTGACTTTGTAACTTTAATAGTAACTTTAAAAATAATATGACTTAATTAAAACCAAAGTTCAGGCCATTTTTTGCGGGAGATTTTTTAAATAATATCTTTTGAAGGGGTAAATGATTGTGTAGTTTTAACAATAACTTGTTATAATACTGCACTATAGATTTATAGACTATTTAATTTATAAATTACATCTGTGGCCCAATACTAAGTGTCTATATCAGATATTTATACATATATATATTTATCGTTATCTGGAAGTATTTTAAAAATATATTCTCTGATTATAATGACCCAAAAAAACTGCGTAATTATTCGCCTTAAGCTTTTCAATATGTATATTTTAGTATATACCTAGCTATTCATAATAAACTAATGTATACTGTCGATGATAAACAAACAATCAGCTTAACTTAACTATTTATATATTTAAAATTTCTAGCAATATACCATATATATATTTTAGTCCAGAATAGTTATTTACTACTTCTGATACCACTTCTAGAATTTTAAGAATACATTTTAATATTTACAGCCATTTTTTTTTCATTTTTGTTGTTTTATCGAATATTTTGTATATATTAAAATCAAATTCAACTATCGTAATGTTTATTCCGTTACATTTTTTTATTTGAAGTCAGGCAGTAAACATTGTTATAAGATGTCTACAATCGAATAATTAATCGAGAAAGCATACATTAAAGAATATCTCTCAAACGATTTTTCCGACACTACAAAAAGTTAAACAGTATTATCATTAGAGGGGACACTTTTTTGTGTTTCAAGGTCTCCAATTTTTCTATTTCAATAAAGAATCTTGAGTCTTTTCCAACTAATTGACTGTTTAGTTGGTGCAATAAGCTTTTGAGAGCTTTTGAAATCACTTTAACGTCAATAATATGTTGTAACAACAACGAGAACAGAAAGCTTGATTTATTACATGTTTTATTGAATTATCAAAGTGGCAGTAGATAATATCTTATCAGTAAGTAACAAATAATGCTTTCATTTTACTGACCGTTCAGTTAGCTCGTGTTAGTATAGAATATTGCTCCATATATAAATATTTTACTATCTCCACAACTGAAGTGGAACATATAGATGTCGACCACGCGAGGAAGCACCGTGGAGATATGGAGTATACAGACCTCCGCAGTGCGAATACAGATAAGAATACAAACTATTGTGAAAAAATATTTTTCAAAACTCTCCATTTAACAAAATTCAATTATTTCTTTTTACTACATGTAATAAAGATTTTAATTCATCATAAATTGCCCTTTTCATTAATCTATTGTGTATTTTTAATTAATGAAATATGTAAACTTTTTACTAAAATATGTTTTTTTTTTTTTTTAAATATATTGAATGTTTTCAGAGATTTTTCGCAGTCAATCCCTGGTGTGATATTTTCGAAATTATGAAGGAATTTATAACCGCTGTTATAAACAACAATTTGGCAGTATGACTCTAATTAATATAAGTCAATATATTTTTAATGGGCCTTTTGTTTTGTAGGTCACATTGAAAGTCAACGATGAAATTTCACAGATTTATTCTCAAGTGGGCTAGTTACATAGTTTCTAATTGTCAAACTAAAATCGTACTAAAACAATTATTGAAACAAATTCAATGCAAGCACAAAAAATATATAGTATATTTTTACATAATTTTGATTTATCTTATACATCTAAAAATATTATCTCAAATATCATACGAAGAAAAATTGTGTCAGTTTTCGGTTAGAATTAAATATTTATAATGTGGTTTATTCTTTTAAATTAATGCACCTTTCATTGACACAGGCTTAAAGCGTTCATTTTTTTTTAAATTACAATAAAAGACTTCTTAATTTATAACGTTTATGACAAAATGTATTGACAAGTTATATTTAAACGAGCATTTTTATAATATACTTTGAGTAAAAAAATACAGATTGAAAATAGAAATATCATCCTTTTGCCGTAAGTAGTGAGATGTTATTTTTGAGCTTTAAGCTTCTATATTACAGTTAACGTAAGTAGCAGTACAATCGATACCCACTAAAAGTTAATTTTATATGGTATACCATCTCATATTCAGAACAATGTGGTGGGTGGTACTATTTTGGATAACACAAACTTCCAGATAAACGACGGTGACAAAAAGTGGCAATAAAACACGTATTTTCGATTCATTTAAAAGAATTCGTACTTCCTGTCGTTTGTTTTTCACATTTTTGTTAAATTAATAGTCTACATAAGAACAAAAAAAATCATCTAAAATCCATCTAGAAAAAGCGAGTTCCGATTTTTCAATTCAACCACTTGTCAAGCACTGTTAATTTCGAAACTTTCTCATACCTTAATTAAAGAGTTATTTGACATATTATTTTGTCATGGCTATATTTATATGTTATAGTATTTTTTTTTTGTGAATTTCTAAAACATTTTTTCAAGACAATGTTTGATACGGTGCCAAGAAAGTTTAAGCATACAGATATCACAGTCACGCACAGTTTAGTGATTAGCTGATAAAGCCCAGTATATTATTTCATCTTTGCGATACTATCATTTCATTATATGATAGACCCTGTTAAAAACAAATCTTCTATTTTCTCAAAAATTAGCAAACTCATAAAAATCACAAAACTTTGCAAAGAGATTATTATTTTAGGACGTCACTAGTTTTCTGCTCTAGGTTCTTTTCATTGATTTTTCTCGAAGATTCAGTAAATGGCCTACTATTTTTGTGCGAGGGTTTATTTTATGGTTATAAAAAATCTAGTATTTTAATATTATAATGAATGACTTGTCTTTATTCTCCATTTTTACACTTCCCTCTGATTTATTTGCGTGCTTTCCAAATGTGTCCTTCATACTGATAACAACTTAAATGCTTTTATGATAGCAGTTGCAGATCAGAATTTTAGCGGTAAAAAGATTAATTTTTTTGACGTTCGAATTATGACTTCATTACCATAACTTATTATACTATCATTATCAGCACAAGAACCCACTACGTGTGAATTGAAAACTCTAACAATCACAATCTTTGGCGTAATTGGCTTAGCTTCAAGATTTTTTTGTCTTCTTGTAGATAGTGTAATTAAAAACAGTCATATAAACTTTAATACCAACATCCATTGTTGCTTCAGCTTATTGAAAAGGATCTTGTTAAAAGCACTCAATTAACTTATATTATTAAAACATGTTAGTCAAAATTGTCTTTAATAAACTGTTGTACAGCTCATACAATTTTCATGAGGTGAGATTTCTGCCCACATAACCAAAAACCCGTGTCTTCATATTTTTGTTTCACAAATCTATATAAATGTTAGTATGAGTTTGATGAAATTTTTGTAGGGTCAATATATTATTATCGATGTTTTTAGAGATTCCTGTTGATTATATTTTTTAAAGAGATGCGGAATGAATTCAAATATTACAAGGTATATGTGAAATACAGAACGAAAATGATCTGCTGTGAGCCAAAATAAATAAAAATACTATTTTTTGACAGCTGATACTAATTTACGAGAAATGTCATATATATATGTGTCATCGGTTTACTAAACCATTGAGACGTCGGCGTCGGGAAAATATTGTGAACACCGGTGACTATCCGATTCCTGGCAAAATTAAGCGCCTCAAAATAATAATGTGCTTAACCCAAAATCTGGATTTAGCCCAAATAACCGACAAAGTTAACTTTATATAATAAATATACAAGTGAGGAAGACTATTAAAAATTTTCTAACTAAAATTTGATGCAGTCCAATACAAAGAAGTATAATATATTTTTAAATAACATTTTTTTTAAGCAAATAAGATAAGAGATATATACCGAAATAATTTATCTATATTTTTTTGTATTTATAGCGTCAAATGTGTTAATTTTAATTTGTTGATTATAGTATTGCATTTACAGATCTTAATACCAGAGCTCCGTATGCATTTAAAATAAAAAGTCGTTTTAGAATTGGATACACGATTAGCTTAAATTCAATCCTGGTTTAAAATAGTCTGTCAGGTATTCATATTATCGAAATAAATATGTTTCACCTACCTGTTGGTAAAGTATTACATATATTAATACATCAATGATAAAGTTTATTGTATTTTATTTCAAACCTCGTTGGAATAATTAAATTAATATAATTAATAAATTAATAATTTTAATTCTAAAAGAAAAAGACCAATCTATAACTGTCTTTTTTCATAAATTTAATTTAAAGATCGGATAGGGTAAGTTGTTGTTAAATTGACTTTGTTAGGTAAAACATTCTTCCTACGTGAAATCATCAGTTCTGTATGATAAATTAAATAAACTGACAACACATTTTTTTTAGGTTTTTTGTATCAAATATTAAGAGGGGCTTTTCTATATGCCACTACATAAAATGGGATATTCAATTTCACAATTACATGCCTATTCTCCGTGCCAGTAAATCATAAGACAATGTATTTCAAATTGCAATAAATATGAATTATAATCGGCAATTAATTATTAAATAGGTACCTTGCCAAGTGTTAAATTACAATTATGTTTTAAAATCTCTTTGATCCTGTATCAAACTGCAACGATTTGACGTAAGCTAAATGTCAAAAATTCCCCACATTTCCGTAGTAAGTGATTTATTTCGTAAATTTGGTTTTGAGCAACGACACCGTTGATTTACGACATCCGCGTGTTTCACGGGCTTCCAAACTAGTGTTATTAAATACGTTAATCATAAACGCTAATTCTTAACGGCTCAATCTTGAATAGCTTATTTTTCTAATAATGGGTTCTTATAATTGCGCAATTAATTATAAATGTCATCATGTGATTTCTATCAAGTTATTTACAACACTGCAGGGTTAAGGTTAAGCAAAAATACAATTAATTTTCTTCGGTGTTTGAGAGAAAAGCGGAGCTCTGTGGTGCCGGAAATTGAAGTCAAATACCCGAAGGTTTAAAGGACTTGAAAATGTCTAAGTTATAATACCGAATGCACAATGAGTTGAGTGATTGGGTGATGGTAAAAATCATCAAAAATAAATGTCATCAAACATCAATCAAGAAACGTATTTGAAATGCGGAAATACAAATAATTAATTTTTGATGATACTCCACACCGTGGAGATGAAAAGTGAAAAGCTCTATTAAGAATGGCAATTCTGTTAAAATAATAAAATTATCATTCAGCAAAAGGGAAAACAGGGTGACACTAATAATAGTATTGATTTCGAGTTCTAATAAAAAAATATAAACATCTTAAGATTTTTTTATTAACGTGTTTTTTAAAATGAAAAATAAGGTATACGTTATAAAATAAATATTTAAGCGATATATTTTATCGTTTTCAATTTAAATTGTTAATAGACTAATATTTGAATAATTATTTATTTTTAAGATGAAAACAACCAGCTTACAACTGTATTATTTCATCGACATTTACTTTTAAATTGGATTGGTTTCGTCCTCGTACGAGAATTTTCACAAACTAATCAATGAAGCTCGAATAGTATAAACTAATATCAATGTTACTCAAATAGTAAAAAAAAATTACGCCATATCAACGTTTACTTAGCTTTTATGTCATTACGAAAAGATTCTACAACATTTGCAACAGCTTAGTAATTAGTCATTAATTTGAACCATATGATACAACTTTACCAAATTAATGCAAAAGTTAATTCAAAGTTTGATTTAAAAATTACTGTTGGGTTAATATTGCATTATTTTCAGGGTTTTATTAAAAAAAATTATCATTACCAGATAGCACAAAGAATTCAGCTTAAAAGGCTTCAATATAAAAATAAAGTAAACCATTATGTTAAGATATTCAGTAATTCTAAATGCTTTCGCTTCTATGCCGTGGTGTGAAAATACTTTGTGATTATGTTAATTTTGACAGTGGACATGGTTCAAAGTTGGATCTCTTGTATAGTAACACATTCTAGTTACGGTAACAGCCATCATTCTGATCTATATTCAGTATACAGTAAAACCCTATTACAAAGAATCTCATGGGACCACTCGTTTTGTTTAGTTAAGCTGGCGTTTCGTTATTTCGATATTCGCTATAGCGGGATTTGACTGTATTTAAATACAATGCTCTATTCGTAAAGTGATATACTGTGAGATTCAGCGCTTATTATTGAACAAAAGAAAAACTAGTGTTATGTGAAACCTTATAAATTAATTTACAAATATTCTTTATTGTTTCCATTCAAACTTATTATTTATTAAAAATAATCGCATATAAAACGAAAATCACAACAATGGGTCGAGTATAATGTTTCGCTATGTGGGAATCATCCGAAATCAAAATTATATCTGGAAATAGACGCAACAAGTGTTTGGTGAGGGTAAAAGACTGAAATAACCGAGTCGACAGCTGTCCCTAACATATCTTCACAACCGCTGTAAACATAACCGTGTGGTCATGTTATAATAAAAAGCTAAATAGCACGTGTGTTTTTCTTTCTTATTGTTATGTTGTAATATAGAATATAGACCAAAATACATTTTTTTGAAAACGTCATTATACTATCTAAGCACATATATATTGTAAAAGTGATGATTTCCGTGAAATTAAAGCAATTAGTAATGAACTCACTTCTTAATTAATAACACTAACAATGACATCGGCGTCAAATCAAATAAAAAATAACCAGCATAATGAAGAATTTTGTGCTGAATATGTCTAGGAGTCCAAAATCAATAAATATTTTCATAAATTGTTAAGAAAATGCGAAATAAACAATTACCGTAAATGTAAATTTTCAAATGCGAAACCGTTTTTTTGTATATCATGTTCGCTTCTAACGTGGAGCATATAATTATATCTACACAGGTTAAAGATATCCACTCCGAAAGATAAATATATAGATCTCTGCAATGTGAAGACGTCTTAACAGATTATTTTTCAGGATCATTGTTTGTCAGACAATTACTCAACCCAATGGGTATCTAGTCCTACATTTTCGGATTATTAAAATCAAACAGATGGGGAATCAAGCCCGCATTCCTTGGATTACTAGGCGCGCACGCCACCGGGGAGACATTATTTTACATACAGAACCTTTTAAACGTATCCATGACGCTCGATTATTTTACATAGCAAAATAATTATAAAAATTGCAAAATTAAAAATCATATGATTCATAGGCATTTTTTGTAAAATTAATACAATTTTCAGTGAATTATTTATTGACTGATGGTGCTTGATGGAAATTGATTTTAAATTCTAAATTATTTATAACTGGTAAACTTCCATATATGAGATCACTGTTAGCGACCCGGATTTCGCCTTTAGGAATATGGAAGTTTACCAGTTTTAAATAATTTAGAATTTAATACTTAAACGAATATGTGACTAAAACGCAGACACTTAAAAATGAGCTTAGATCTAAATGTGATTTGTATTAATACAAAACACTCTTTTACCCATTAGTATTTATTTATATTTATGTTAAAGAGATTATAATTTTATATCATAGGCACAAAAGAACACGGGTGTTATCGCACGCAACGCTTAACACATTTAGATAGCGCTTGTGTAAATAATTAGCTGAGAAAGTTAATCAATCTTAAGCGTCGCAGTCGAAGTGTCAGCCAGAAGATGTTTGCCAAATAGTAAATACATTATTGCTACTCATGGCATACCGAATATGTTAATTGTAGATCAAGAATCAAAATTCTTACAGCTATTAATTCGAACACTACATACGACAGTTATCCTAGCAAAAACCTTTTTAATTTTACGATAAAATAAGAAATGGTGTAAGTAGACTCTCTTTATAAATACTAGCAGTATTATCCAACATTGCCTATGACAGATTTAAAGCCATTCTTTTTTTAAATTAATTTTATTCATCCTGCTATTGCAAATTTATTTATACAAATTTAATTTAGAGTATTTATAGTTTCTTTTTGATCATCGGTGATGAGGTTAAAATCAAAAGTCAAACAGTTGACCTAGAAATGGTAATTAGAATGACATGTGAAACGTTCACCGTTTGTGATGAGTTCTGGTGACAGACAAACATACACATGTATTTTCGGCTGTGTAAAATAATATAGATTTATCATACACTATGCTGTTATAATTATCTTCTTACCACATAGAGAAAATCTCTTCAGAAAGGCAAAATTGAGAGAAAGAAATCGTAGTACGGAAAAATTAAAAAAAAATGTTTTAATTGGCAGTATTGAAAATGGAGAATGATTTTACGATTGATAATTGCGTTCGTATTATTTCGGTTGTATCGCACTTGATGATAATGTAAGATTGTCAAGGTAAGGTAAGGTTAAATATCAATTTAAGATAGTTCAATTATATCAAACTAATTTATAGGAAATTTTTGACAACTAAAGTAGATTATTTTCAATATTAAAGTTTCGGGATACGTCTGTTTGAGGCTGCGTGTAACGACGCAGAACGAAAAAATATTTTAAAATTAAATTACAAAGTTTTTCTTTTACTTTGCGAATTGCGTCAGTTGACAAGAGGAATTTGTAACTACTCTTCTATTACCTCAAGACTTTAAAAATGATCAGTCCATCGGAGATGTTGATAAATTTCGAAAAAATATAAATCTTTACGAATCTGTTATCGTACCGATATGTTCATAGTAATAGTGATTTAGTAAATTGCTGTATATTATTTCCTCATGATTACAAAAATTACTTATATAAATGACCGACTTAAGAGGTTGTTTTAATTGCAAATAATGTTTCATATATCATATCTGACATTGGACATGTATGATATGTTTTTCGTTTTTGAGAGCATATAATTATATTAGAACATTTTACTTCAGTAAGAACAAATTGTTAATGGAACTTTACTTAAAATATTGTTTACCAATACCATTAAGAATCTGCTCATATAATAAGTGTAGCTACTAAACAGTAATGTGTTAATTTTTCAAAACATTGAATATGAAAATATCAAATTATTTAAAAATTGTCATAAAATCATATCGTTCGTATGATATTAAATTTAAGAATATTGAAAAAAAAATGTAGTGCGTGACGCTTTACAAACGCATTTAAGATACATAAAACATATTACATTACATTTTTACACATTCGAGCGTCCGCTGCATATTTTTAGATTAACATTATTACATAAATTCATTTTAAATTATACACTCGCATAGTATATTATAAAAAACGTGTAAAATGCAACTTTTAGTATTAGATGATAATATGTATTTAAATTGCCAGTGGGGACCTACATCTTTCGTCTTGTAGCAATATATTTGATTTGACTCAATTACGTTTTGATTTTTTATGGTAAGTTGACAAGTTTAGGTTTGTTTCGTCCATTTGCTAACATAATAATTATCATAAGTGTGTGTATATTTTACGGCAGGACGGTAATGCGTGGCGTATTTTCGCACTATGCACACGACGACGTGCAAGTTCATTATGTATGCGGTTACAGTTGCTATAACGTTTGCGTTTTATCGGTCTAGCTGAGTTGATAAATGCTTTTGGATGTACAGCAACAAACGCAACGCCGATGACATTATGGTGCGTGCAAATGGTCTGTAAAATACATTCGACAGATATTGATATAGGCTAAGTAGAACGGAACCAAAGTGAAAGATAATCAAGCCATTTTTTACTCTCAATAAATTATATTGACATTGTAATCAAATTAATGATACCATTTTGTTTCACTTTGGAATTACACAAATATATTTCTGAAAACAATGAATATCTGAAGTACATTTCTAATTATTGTTTTATTATTCGATTTATGTAAAATATGATTTTTTTCGAAAGTCTGAGTTTCACCCTGCCTAGTAAAATGTTTTTATTATAATCCCTATGTATAATATATAAACGAATAACTGATGTCTGGATAAGATGCTTGAAGCATGAAATCCAAAGAAATAATGCAGTAAAAGTAAATGGACGAGCACTCATATTTATGAATATTAATTTATAATAATTATCTTAATATCATTCATTGAAAATTCAAATGATCTATATGTAAGGCACATTCAAGTATATTTTTTTGTTATTTAAATATAAAGTAAGCCGCAATTTTATGCAATTAGCATTCGTAAAAATATTAAAATAAAACTACAGAGAGTGCGGGCCAAAGAAAATTATTTCGTCATTAATATTGACAACAAAACTTGTAATGAATGTTTGGAAGACAAATATTATAATAATATTTATAATAGCACTTGTATATTTCGTAATTATTATGTATAATTATTAATTACACATTCTTGTGGCACAACTTTCTTCAAACGCGTCAGTAAAAAAAACGTATTTTACAAATAATATATTAAGTTAAGGCCAATTGGCTAATATTAATATTTATTTCACGTTGAGCGATAGCAAAATTAAATTTCAAATTTTATTTTGTGAACTTATGTGATACGCAACTTACTAGTTAAATATTAGTACAGAAACTTAAAGTTCCAATCACAAACCTTAATAATTTATAAAGCAACTTTAGAAATCCTTACCTTCAACGTTTTTTCAGTAAAAAATAAAAAAAAAAATATTTTAAATTCGTTTAAAAACTAGAAAATTTCGATATTAAACAGATGAAGATATTTTAGAACAGTTAACACAAAAACAATTCATTTAACCGCCAAATGTGAAAAAAGTTTTTAAACTATGTTGTTGTATAGAATGCCTGAAATAAACTGAAGCTTTTAGATGTTTGCCACACAACGTTGTTTCACTAAAGAGAGTATAAAATATATAATGCAGGGTAGCACATAGAACAACACAAAAAGATTAATTGAAAAAATATTGTTGAAAGGAAAGCTTGGTCTAAATACCGATTTGTCTATTTGAAATTATCAGGATGTAAGTACACAAAAGATATATTAAAAAACATGTGAGATATATGACTATTGATACAACTGTCATCTATTATAAAGATTAAGCAAATTAGTTTGTTAATCACTCCTATTTAGAATTATTTTTTTAATTCGTTAAAAGCTTTTACCATTACATCATTGATTTAATAAGAATTTATAATAAAATACATATTAATATTATTCGTCACTAAGATTGTTCAATATATATATTATATAATAGATGGGTTAGTATAAAATCGATTTTTGATAATATGCCTTTATATTTGTAATTTATGGGAGCACGATTAAATTTTACATCAAGGAATGATGCAGAATAGTTTTTAAATTTTTCGATAGATACAATATCGACGAAAATTTTTTTTACTATATTAACTGAAATGTGAATGAATAGTAGTCATGGATTGTTCATAATCAAATACAAGCTTTTACAAATTTAAGTTTATTAAACTGGAGCGCTTGTATTATAGGAAGTCTATTAACATATCAAATAATTATTTGAGGTCTCGAAATTGTTATTGTTTCTATAAAAAGACACAGAAAGGTAAAAGTCAGGTCACAAACCATAATCCATATGCAAATGAATAAATTGTTAGTAATTTTATGTAAAAAAAGTGTATGAAGTATACTGGCATAAAACAATCAACAGCTTAACCTAGTGAACTCTGTATTACCCACTGACAACTAAATGTAATACACAACAATCAGTCAAATATCCAATCTCAATATTAAACCAATGCAATATTAGAATTAATCAATTAATGACTGCGGAAAAACGGCAATACTAAATCGAGTAAAAATAACATTTAATTTGTTGTATTAATTGTAACAAAAATAATTGTGATAATATCAGAAAAGAGCACGGTACATACAACGTAATACATTAATAAACTACGCCAAGTCTTTTAATTTAAGTAAAATTAAGCTAAATAAAATAGGTGTCATGTGAGCAAACCTCTAGCACTGCCAAATCATTTAACGTTTATTTATCACGAATGCAATTTGATCGTTACTTAATGATTATCATTCGTTATGTAAAGTTTAAAAATAATTTTCTCGGGATTCAAGGTTACTGAGCGAAATTTATTCACAATGTCCCTCGCTTTCTTTTGTCTTCGTTTCGATAAACAAGATTATCCCTGACATTTGAAAATTGCAAACATTTCGATCGAAAATTATGCTGATCTTTTGCGTCGGCCGTTTGTCGAAAAAAACGCTATTTTGACAGTACGCGACGGGTATACGAAAAATACTTAATATTATTTTTCAGGATTAAAGAATACTGATGTTTACACAAATATTAATGTATACAAATTATAACTCTACAAGATAAATATTTTGTAAATAGCTATTTTCAGTAATTAGAATCTAAGACATTTCATGATAATGGTAGTACCCGTAAAGTATTAAAAAACCATTTTGATTCAATGATTATAAATATATGTGTGTTTCTTTGTAGAGTTTATTTTAATATGTCAAGAATTATTCCTAAAAAAAATGAGTTTATCCATTATAAATATTATGCTGAAAGGATTACATATGAGTGTATGGCTATATTGTAATTGATAAAAATAAACTTAACAGACAGACAGACAGACACTGTTTTTCTCTTACTTAAGTATTTTCAAATACCAGCTTCGTCTAAGAATCTGCACTAATCCCTATTTTGCATCTTCCAAGTTGCCCAATCTTTCCAAGTTCAGTGGTTAGTTGAAATTTTACGACATTTATAAATATTTAAAAAAATGTTACAACTAGAAGTTATACTAGTTATAAAAATGAACAGTGAAAAATGAA
>JAGVSQ010003491.1:0-21472 GCA_022683975.1 Rhyacophila evoluta
TTTTGTTTTGTTATACTGAAATTTCTTTATGTTTCGAAAATATTCAAAATTACAAAGACTGAATAAATATTGAATCTAGTATCGGCATATGTATATTATTATTTAAATTATAGTACAAACTGGAAACATTCATCGATTATTGATAAAATTCTATATAAGAAATGTCAACAAAAATAACAAAATTAAATATTTTTTATTCTATGGCACTTAATTGTCATAATAGGCTGCCATTTTTCTTTAATGATTCCTCTGTAATAATTTGGAGAGAACATAGACAAACAAGAGCCGTTGATTGTTCGGCAAACTTTTTATTTTTTTCCCAGAAGCTCGATGCATACTGCTTGTTATCAAATGTCATAACTGATCGAAACAGTTTTTCTGCTTGCTCTGTTTCGTATGTTGGCATTTCGAAGCCATTTTTTCTAGCCCACATGTGCAAAACAGATTTCGGTAACTGGACATCTTTTGCGTAATTAGCACGTAAGAAGCATATCTGAAATAATGAAATAAAATTTACAATGAAACAATCCTACATTTAGCAAACAACTAATGTCAACAAGTGTTAATTTAAATTTCATACAGAATTTCTAGCAAACTCTTGATCCTTAACTCAATCACGGGTCCTACAAGATGTGAAAAAAAAAATGTAGCTAACACGATCAGAGTCTGTAATTGCAATTAATCTAAATAATTTTACTTTTTCTTGAGAATACTATTTATAAAAATAATAATTGAAATAAATTCAATTCACACCTTCAACTGGATTACATCATCCATGTTTGGTTTAAATTTTTTATTTGGAGGGCCTAATAATTCAGGACACACTTGCCATCTTCCCTGAATACCCTTTTCTTGATACTCAGTCTGTTTTGCTGCACAATATTCGCCCAGATCCCAAATTGAACTGTAAATAATACATACAGGCAAATAATATTTCTGTATGCTAATTGAATTCTTACATTAAATTATTATCAAGAAACGTATGATATTGATTTATAATATTCGTTATAATTGAGAGCGGGTGTATTGTAGAAATAAACTTAGGTGCTCTTTGACCATTACATTTGTGTATTTGGTATACGCATGATCTATGTAACCATGTTGAATTGCCTTGTTTCCAAATCAATAGCCTTTCACTGCTTCTTGATAGGTTAAGAAATTGACTTTTTCCTTTTTGTAGACATCTCGGAAGGATTTGAAAATCATTATAATTCTCAGACATGTGTTCATTGGACACAAGCTCGAGCAAGGCTCGGACATACTAAGCCAGTAATTTAGTCCAGCAGATAATAATAATACAGTGGTGGTCAAATAATTGAGTAAAATAAATATGTCGATAAATTGGTTCTAATTTTTCAATCGAGCATTTTTATGGGTTATGTTCATTTTTGTCACAATAATATTGTTTGCATTGGAGCGAAAACATAACTTTAAAATGTGTTTCTGAACATTTAAATTTAAACCATGAATTAGCGCAGGCAGGCAACCAATCGCAGATTGTAGTCGTAAAGTCGCATAAGTCGTAAGTCGACGACTACCTGTACATTTCCAGTAAATAATTCATAAAAAGTAATAAATTCAATAGGATGTATGCGTGAATTGTCTTACCAAATTTGCTCTAACGTTTGGCATTCTAAAAATTTCTTTCCTCTTGGTGTTTCCTGCAATTCTCTTAGCATATTTTGTATACAGTACTTTGTATTAGCTGGTGAGTTATCATATTCTATTGCTAGTTTCAAATACTCGACAATAATTTCATCGAGAGGGAGGAGACCTTGTTTTCTAAATATTGAACAGTTCCACTCGGCGGCTCTAGCTATCATGATACTTGAACATCCTGCAGCTTCTTTGAATTTCGCTATATCACTATATTTTTGAATATCCCTTGACCCTCCACTGCAAAGAAAATAAAATTATTAACATATTAACACAAATGATGTTTTGAAGTACATACAATATAAAACTTTTATCTCAGTGTATTTAACCTGTTCATTAGTGAGTTATTTTTTATGCACACACATTTTAAACACTAAAATATTGCACCGCTATCAATTCAACGAATATCATAAAATCAATCAAATTTGATATGCTGATTTGTAAACAATGCTCTTCTATTTCCAAACAAAGAACAAAATAAATTGGAAAGCTTTCCCAAATTGGTAAGAATGTGTATATCATTACCACATGTTGTTGCTCCCATTTCGGAATGAAAGAAGCACTTCAGATCAAATTTGAATGCATAGGACTAATTTATGTCACATTTTATATCTTTTGTAAACAACAATATAAACAATCTTTTGTTTCTTTACAGAGCATAATATAATAATTATCGAGAGAGCATAACGGATTTCTTCAATGCTGAGGTCAACTCTTTTTTTTTGTAATTTTTACGTATTTTTCTCTAGCCTAAAATAAATGATATGATTTTAATGACTTCTACATATCATTTATAGATCTATCAAGTATATGTATTCAAAAAAATAATAACAATATTAATAAATAAAAAGAATGGATTTAAAAACAAGGCGTACAGACGCACAAGTATGTCCATACTACTCAAAAGGTTAACTAATTTGAACTTGACTTCTGATGTACCAGGGGACGGTAAAAATATTTCCTATATAGTCCAAAACATGAACGGAATTGATAAATGATGCATCATTAATTGTGTTTTTATGTAGTTACACTGAATATGTCAATCAATTACAAATTACAATTGTATTATCAACAAGAAATTAGTTATTCTAATTCAAAAAAATTTCAGTCGGCACATTACTGAAAAAATACTTAATCGTATCCCAAAACTAAATGTGGCGGGTTCATAAAGATACATTGAAAAAGGTATTAACTTCCAGTTGTCTTATTAATGGATTGCACAAAATATAGTTGTTGATCTCTCCATAAAAATGCCGCCTTATATTTGATTTTGTAGAATACATACGTTGTATTACTTATTTTAATTGACTTAAAATTTTTTATTGATTATTAGATAATGAATTATTGAAATATGTGTTTTACTTTGCAATGACGGGAATGTTGATATTGGAAGCGACATATTTTATAACATCAGGATGAGCATCGTGTCGTGGTCGCTCATCTCTTGTTCTTCCGTGAATTGCGATTGTCGATATACCACTAGATACAAGATTTTCAACAACTCGTAAAGTTTCTTCTTTTGTGGGGAATATCCTAATTTTACATGAAACTGGAATTGAAAGGTTATCCACCAGGGTCTTAAGAATGTTTCTGGACTTCTCTGGTTGGTATAATAGAGCAACTCCCATGCCACCTTTTATTGAAAACTCTTTTGGGCATCCCATATTAATGTCTATTGCTGCTACATCATTTTCCCTGTAAAAATATTTTAAGTACATATTACGAATCTTTAAATTAAATCATAATGGTTGAATCATGAAATATTTTTAATAAATGACTGAATGAAGTTGATTCCACACAAATGATTGGCAAACTTTCCGGATGTGGATCGATCTGGTTAAATCCCAATTCAGCCGTTTTTATTAAATTACGTCACAGAAGTTTTACAATTTTCATGCTTAAGTTTGTAGCAAGTTGGAAGTGCTATTCACACATCACTTGCATAATTTGACGTTTCAAAGTTTGTTGTCAATACAGCACTTCGTTTCCCCCAAAAGACCACTGAAGCTAGTTTTTAAACTAAATATTGCTTTCCTGAAATACAAGAGGTTATTTTTAAAGAAACCCAAATCTAACCTAACCATTCATTTTTAGATATTTTCAACTAAAACTTTTCATCATATTACGTTTTTCTTTGCGTTACCAATAAGATTGTCATTTGTTTATCGTGGCTACCAGTTAGTATGGGATTGAAATGTAAAAAAAGAAATACTACATAGTTTTTCAAATATTTTATTTCTACGTTTACCGGTCTACAAAATATTTATCTTTCAGAGCGTATCATTTTCTAAAAATGTTCTACGACGGCGGGATTTTCCAAAAGCGACACGCTCTGCATCGTACGCCACTTGAAACGTCACACTATGCAAGTGTATGTACTGCCAACTTAATCATGTATTTTGCAAAAAGTTTCGTGACTAACATAATTTCCGATACTTGTCATTTCTTTTACCAATAATACTGCATAATAATATCTATCATGGATATCAATAGTATCGAGAAATAACTTACACTAATTTTGCAATTTTTAGTGCTCTGCTAGCATCAGATGTGCCAAGTTGTAATACCACCTTGGCTTTTTCTTCTGGGCATGTTCTGAAGATGATTGTACCATCTGTCTGATCAATAAAATCAACAGTGCCTAGAATATCTACAAATATAAGAAACAACCGTAAAAAAAATATCAATTGACCTAATTGTGAAATCAATCATATCGATTTACAATACGCACTATTTGTATGTCGAACAGATCTTAAAAATTTCCAATCGATAAGTTCTTCAGTATATACAATGTCCGCTCCATATTTTAATGCAAGCAATCTCATAGGCAGAGTACCTATTCGAACCATCGGAGCAAGAATATTTTTGTTTACATAGTTCAGTGTTTTTGACATTTTTGGTTTAGTTTTCACTAATCTTTTTACAGTTTACAAATATTCAGCCATGCTCTTAACATGTCACTGTCAAATTATTCGAATTGACGCACCAAAACAATTTGTCTTCTTCTTCTATTTTTTTGATATTGCCATGAATACATCTTCACTTTTAGACGTCAATATCAACCTACGGAATACTCATAATTTTTTTTATCTTTTATAATATGTATTTCATTTATGATTAAACAATACAATACACATTTTATAGGAAATGAAGAAGATATATGGAATTTCATTTGGTACAAAAATTGTATTGTGTGCTATTTTTTATAAGCTATTGTTTTATGATGAGTGATATTTCCTTTTGTTTCCAATTTAGTTATGATCATTCATCTTTTGATTACACAAATATTTTTATATGCATACGAAATGCATCCATATAATTATAAAATTTTATTTCTACAAAATAAAAAATTTATTAAATAAAATAATATCCCTTTTTACAGTGCTTCCCAATAATTTTCATGTCACAGTCCCCTAAATCTGAAAGAATTAATTCCCGCCCCAAAAAGTTTTCATCTTTTCGGTGTATATAAATATGTTTTCATTTATGTGTTATTATTTAACAGACTTAAATATATACATTCCCTAAATATGTAATGTGGAAAAATATTCATAAATGAATATTTGTACTTTGTACTGAATATTTTCGCGGCCCCCAATTTGGGAAGCACTGCCTTATTAAACTTGACGTTCATATTACGACTAACCTGTTTGTTGACTTTTTGTAATAATTTAATGTTTTAATTTTATTTTCACATCATAAGGACTTTGCATAATACGGTTGATTAATTGTGGCACATTCTTATTAAAACAAGGTTTTAGAAAAAAAACAATCAATTAAAAATTAATTAACATGTCTGATTTGGACATCCCTAGAGTATACCACATAAAAATATTCTATTCGTCATATTCAACTTGATTCATAGTCAAAGAAATAAAATATCTACTTTAAATACTTGTTTGTAAAAATATGACTTGAAGTAGTCCCCGGAGAAAATGTATCACCGATAGATAGATTTTTACTAAACAATGTTTTTCTAGAATCATATGACCGTGTTATTTGAGGTCCAAGTGTATACAATACAAAATATGAATACAAGCTTAATAAGCCTTTATTGTAATTAAAATTTAAAAATATTGTCTTCTATAAAATAATTAAAGTTTTGGCAAAAGTCTATTGATGATATTAAATTTGTTTGTCTTGTGCTTTTAATCTTATAAAATGTGCAATATGGTAAAATACAAGTGTATACGTACATATTATAGTATTATAGAATCAAACACTTAAATTTAGATTCAAATCGATCTTCCAAATGTTTTATAATACAAATGAAAAAGTAAACAAAAACGTGATACTAGAAAAATACAAAGTGGTCATACAGACAACGTATCGGCGTATAGTAGATGATCACTGGAGATCAATATTGAAGATGCGAAATGTTCGCAAGGTGTTACTAAGAGCTACTGGATTTACAAATTCATAAAGGTTGAGTGTAAGTACATACCGGTGAGTTGTCAGGTAGCTTTTTCCAACGCATGGACCCCAACTGGTAGAGATGACAAATAAAGAATGTTACAAATATAGATAATGGGTGTAGTTAGTCAAATAAAACAAATTTTAGGCAACATATAAATATTTATTATCAAAAGTAGAAAACATCACATCTTATAAATTGTATATAGCAGATAAAAAACAATTTTTGTAAATGTAATATTCAATAATTTTTAAGTGTTTTGACTGCAAAGACATTAAAAAAGCACATTCCAACTACGAATAAACAGTCTACAGGAGCAGTCAAATTATCCTTTAATTGGTTTAGGAAAAAATGGTTGACTATATGACAAACTGCGAGTCCTATTCCCCACACATTTCCAAATAAATATGAGATATATGTGAGTGATACTATATTTGCAGCTAAAATGAAATCAGTGAGTGGTGTAGCCCCACGTTTGAATAAAAATAGAAGCACAGGAACAGCGCCTGATACAAAATGAACGTACGCAATATCCGATGAGTATCCGGACATCAGATACAAGTAGGTCACCACACACGGCAGTGCGAGGTTCCTCGTGAGCATGTGAGTGATGGCTAACAATCTACTCATCGGTGCACTATTGTGCATATCAGGAATGGCTGAAAATTGTCACGTGAAATTAATGATAATGTACAATATGTGAATAGACTGTGATTTTCAATGACAAAAAAAAACTGAATTATATTCTTGGTTCTCCATATTAATAAAAGTAGAAAAATTTTATACCCAGATACTTTGAAGTGAAATTCGAAATTTAATAATATAAATTTTATTCAAAGATATATTTATATAGATCGCCTCAGTGTGATGTATTTTTCAATCAAGATATTATTTTACAAGGATTAATTGTTAGCCATTCGATCAACCTATCGATAGTTCAGTATTACTGAATGACCTTAAACATAATGAGAGCTGGTTGATCTGTTCTTCAATCTCAGAATTCTTCATAATAGACTTTTTATATGCAGCATCCGAACTCACGATTCATGATTCAGGGCAATTAACAAACATGTGTGCCTATCTGATAAGTTTATGACAGGTGATTATTTGTCTGCTGTAATTTTCTGGCTGCATAGAAAATTTGGATGATTTTAATGAATTGATACGGTCCCAACTAATTGGGTAAACAGTCATAGAAAAATAGTCAAGCATGAATCTACATATGCTAGCGGTTCATAGTTTGTGGCTTTGTCTTCCACTAGAAAGAGTATTTCATTTTTATTTTCATTATTATCACCTACCATGGTGCTGTTGTTAACATGCATCAAGTGGGTTAATGGTTCGTATTTTATAACTGCATCACAATTCAATTAAGTTTTTAAATCCATGGTATACGATTGAAGACAGAATCAAACAACTATCAATCAATCTTCGTAAGACATCTAATAGCATTCACGGTATGAAAGTTCAATGTACTTCGTAGTGAAGTGAAACTAGTACTCTAGCTGATTTTGGTATATTAAATATGAATTACCAAGAGCAAATTATTTTGAAGTATTTCACATTACTTTTCATTAGGTAAGGATTTCAGAGATAAGATCTTGTTGCAATCTGAAGTAAATGTGTAAAATGAAAAATAAAACCAATAAAATAATGAAAGTTTGTTAGGACATAATGCAGCACTACTTTAAACCAATGACACACCTAAGTACAGTATAATGTGAAGCAAAAGCAACATGCTAAACACCCAACTATAAAATTAGCAGTTATTTATATACATTTTTAATGAAAGTATTTTGTCACGTGTATATATTCATAAATAAACATGAAAGACCAATTCGATCAGTAAAAAAATAATTAAATGATAAATAAACATTATAAATTACTTAAAAGGTTAGTCGACACGTTTTATTTATAAGTTTATGTTCTATATAAGTTAATTTTCAACCTACAAATTATATGTAATTCAATCATAAGTCAATTTTCAATGCTACATTTATTTAAAAGTTGTTAGCATATTGATGAATCTATAAAAAAATACATGGAGGAAGCTGCTTTAGTCAATGTTGCCATCCTTTAAAGTCTTTTTGTTAATTTTGATAAAAAGCATCTATTTTGTTTACGTATTCTAGCAATGAGACTTGAAAAATCGTTAAAAACCTGGCAAATAATGGTGGACATAATAAATTCAAGTCTTATTCAAAAATGACAATGAAAATCTAGAGAGGTAGAAATAACTACAGTTCGCAATTACTATATTACTAACAATTATTTCGGGGTTTAACCTAATATTTACTTCAAAAAAATTAATTGTGATGTAAGTTAAGTAGGTAAACTAAATAAGTAATAATAGATTATTGTACAACTACTCCAAACTAACATTACAATATAGCTGGGTCTATTTTATATATATTTAAGGTTTTAATTTAAGGAGTTGACTAAAAATTTATCAATAAATTTTCAATAAGAGATTTTACTAAAATATTTTAGCAAAAGTACTTTATTTTTACTTGCATATATTACTTATGGAAATAGTTTTAATGAGTAAAAACGTTTCTACCTTAAGTAGTAATACATGTAATAAAAAAATAAATAACGATTAAAACTATAGTGCAATAATAATAAAAAATGATCTCTTTAGTACAAAGCTGATAAATATAAAGATATAATTTCTATATGCCATCGGTATGAAAAATTTGATGCACATTTTTAATAAATGAGCATATTGTACAATTATAAAATATCTCGTTTATCAGTGAAGTATAGATATGGTCTGTGTGAAATTCATGTAGTTAAGATTGATAAAATAATACAATGCATGTATTTATTCTAACATACAGATGACAGTTTCATTTATAAGGTGCCTGACATTACCAATATGTTAAAACTATGCAGTCAAAAAAACCAATTGATCCAAGTTTCAATACTCTACAGAAGAGGTTAGATGTAAATTGAAATTTAGCAAAATATTGACATTAAAATGGTCTTATATAAACAAGTGCTTGGTAAACTTTATGATCACAAAAGGAAAAGAATACAACACTGTGTAAATTACTAACTAGTAGTACACACTTTGATTTTTAATCTTCTCTACAAATAAGACAGAGAGACCTGAATGATTTCACGCATAATTTACAAAATCCTAATGGCATATGGAGTTCTATCCAAAAAAAATGCATATGATAAAAATATGAATATGGTTAATGTGCGATACTATAATATAAATTGTCTACAAAAATCTAATCAAGTTTGAACGCTGTCATCCAGATATGGAATGTTTGAAAATATTACCTTTGCTTGGCTATTCCACACTACGCTTTGTAAACTTACCACCATATATTACAAAATATTGTATGTTTATACAATTTATATGTCGCATGCAAGCCAATTCCTCTATAAAATTATATGAAATTATAATATAGCTTTTCTGCTCGTATAAACACTAAAAGCAATAAGTTATGACCCACGTAATTATGCATAATATTATCTGATACTATCTTTCTTTATTAATACCATCGTAATATAAATTACCATATCTGATGAATCCTGCTAAACCATACAAAAGTATATTCCCAAATGTTCCATAAGACACGGTTTCTTCGGACGGAGAATATTTTAAGGCCAACATTGAAGATCCTGATAATAACAAATGTGCGATCGTGAGCTGGGGAATATTTTTATTCATTATTAATGATTTTTGGAACTAAAAATAAAAATATTTATATATAAAATTTGGCACAATAACGATGTAATAAAATCAATAGGGTTTAGTGTCAAAGAAAGTGTTCTAAATTTGGCAACTTAAAAAGACACTAGAGATATTGACATTTAAGCTGTCATTGCGTTTCCATCATAGGTCAATCTGTAGTTGCCAGAATGATAATATTTTTGTTTTGCACTCTAAGCTACAAAATAAAAGATGAGAAAAAAGCATAATAATTATTCATCTGTCTTATTCCACACGTAAAAAGTAAAAAAATTGCAAAAATAATACTTTTTCAAGCCCTATTGATTAAAAGTTATGTAGTTTATACAACAGTAGTATTATAAAATGATTGAATTATTTATTTAAAATATTCCATTTAATTTTAAAGCAATATTCTTGTTAATAAACAAGAGCTAAAAAATATATGAATTTTCATAAAAATGATGATTTATTTTCAGATAAAATCCAAGCGCTTAAATACAGGCAACACCTTTGAACTATTTTTTGTTTATTGTTTTACTGATAGATGTCATCGGTGTAAGCGGTTGGTGCAACAAAGTTATTATCGAAAAATAATTATCTTAATTCAATAATTCGGTTACTTATTTTCATTTATCAATACACATTTATTTAATTATAAAATATTTAACGCAAATTATCTCAGTATTAAGCAAATTATAAGTGGCGGCTTAAAAATCGTTCACTCAAGGCTTTCATACTCGTGGAGTTCTCGCATTTTCATTTAATGATAGAAATTCCGATATTTTTATTATTATTAAAATTTGCATCCCCTTGATAATTTGAGACCTTTGGTCTCCAGGCAACCAATATTTTTAGAGCCATTAATAACATTGTAACATATTTTTATATATTCTATTTATTTACTCACATTTTATAACTTCGCGATTTATCAACAATTATTAATACAAAGAATTGAGGGTAAATTTTAAATTTGGTTTGTAACACGTTACTATATAGAAATTAAAATGCTTCTTCATACTCTCTACAAATCGATCAAATATCTCAAAACAGGGTGATAGATCATTTACGGATTCTTTACGGCTCTAAGGCAACGGAAAATAAAGTAATTGTACTCCAAAAATCTCGTAATTTATTTTCGAACGTAGTAGGTCGCGTAATTCAAAAATATCGCGCCTCCTCAGATAATTTCGCTGCCTCACAATAATACTTTGCGCCCCTGCATGGTTCGTACGTATGGAACATTTGCATTGGTTTCGCTACTTTTGCCGCCCCTTACATGATCCCGCCTGATGCAGCCGCATTACTGGTTCATAGCATCACACAGCCCTGCATGCATATACGTTCGATATTACTAACATACTATGAATGGTATTCATAAATAATATAAAGAACTACAGTATGTCAAATGTTTCACAATTTCCATGGGCTAATTGTGCGGCAAAGGAAATCGAAAATTGTGCGAATTGAAGAGACACTGCTATTACTATAAAATCTTATTCCATGTGTAATCCCTAAATGGAGCATACAGACATCAAACTGTGCATTTAAGAATCGTTATCAACCAATAATCTACCACCCTCCCATAATGCTTAGCATCTGAGAGAATATTTGAAATTTACTTTATGTTCTAGCCCAGCTTTACCTGGGATAAATTCAATTAATGCTTTTTTTAAATTAATTTGATTCATCATTTTATTACAAAATTCACTTCAGTACTTGGCTGCATACAATATTCATAGTTTCTCGTTGATTATCAATGTCGTCATTGGAAGTGAAAAGTAAAACAGTTAATATAAAAATGGCAACCAAAATAGTATGTAAAAATTTCACGTCGCCGCTATTCACCGTTTGGGAGGAGCTCTCGTGACAGATCGACATACAAATTTATTTTCTATTTTATAATATAGGTATTGTAGTTACTTACAAATAATCGATATCCAAAAACAGTGAAAGATATTGGGAACTTATGGAGGAATGTATTATACATAAGAATTGTAAAACGAAATCCAATTATAAGTCTTACAAAGGAAACGACTTATCTTGCGGTTGACCATTAACTTCCATAAAATCACCAACATGGCGACTATGCTGATACTTTTTTTTAATTTACGTCTCGTGGTTTTCTGTGGTGGTGGACTGCAGAGCCGTCTTCACAGTAAATTGTTCATTGTCACAGACTATACAGTGTGGTTTTCGTTGTTAGAATAAATATGTAGGTATATATTATTCATAATAAAAAGATATTAGTATTCTTAATACACAAAAACAAATGAAGAACCCACAAAACGCACTGACAAAAATATGTGTTTTATTGAGTTATTTTTACTTATAATAAATTAGTTTTATTAATTAATTCTGCCGACAAACACCGACAAGAATTCACAAAACTATCTATATAAATATACTTTATAAAAGAGAACTATGTTCTCTGATTTTTATGCCCATCCCCAGTGGCGTAGCTACATATTCAGCTTCACGAAGCAAGTAAAACCGCTGCGCTCTCTTGTTTGTGGCGAAATTTATTTTAGATCGAGAAACGATGTCGTGTCCTTCAAAAAATCATAGTTTCTCGGTTTTTTATCTCTCGCGTAGTAATATTATGAAACTGATGTAGTGATTATTACAGGAGGATAAAAATGATGAACAGATGCTTCAGTTTACTGAAGAAGAAGATGAAGATGATGATTCATTTGGGCCATAAATGAATCTGAGGAAATAGGAAATGAACTGAACGTGCGCTAATGAATCAATTGAGAACAGATGTTTTCTTAGTCGAACTTAGGAAGATGAAGAATTCTTATAACTTTGAAATGAGCTGGTACTTATATTACTGCACTAAAATAAATCATGTTTGTACTTATTTTATGCATAATTTTACGTTCTATAATTTACTTATTGACACCTTTGATGCGTCGTATGTGAGTTATTTTGTAAAAACTGGAAAAAAAACCCATTTTAGGTTACTTTTATCTACCTAGGTGACTAAGCTCACCTCGGCGGAGGAGGAAAATTTAGGATAATCATGTTAGACCATGTCTGAAGCGATCAAAAAAATAAAACCTCTACCCTTAATCAATATTCGTTTTTGTGTTTTTTTTGTTACCCAGCAATTGGTCTATTAGTAATTAATTAAGTTTCATAAGTGAAAGGTATCCATTATTTTAAAATAGCTGATAAAAACTAAGTATAACAAAATTAGAAAAAGCTTAATTAGATGTTAAGAAATTTAATTTAATCTGTATGGGAGTTTACATATTTCAAATATATTTGAGCTTAAAACTGGGATTTTGTGTAAACAAACATAGTAAGTGTATCGTTTACACATTAGTTTTAGAAAATGAATGGAAGGGGGCTTCTCATATTTTTTTGGGATGAAATTGAACAGTTTAGTGTCAAAACTCAAGATGATAATCGCCCTCGGGTGTAATATCTCGTGACAATGCAATACCATCAATCACCCGTAGGTAGCTGACGTAAATAGGTACTCAGTTTTACTTTATCATCGTGAAAAAATGGATTTATCGTTTTTACCCTTCGCAGATGTTTTTTTAACACTATCTATCTTATCCATTATAAAAAAAATATTGATTGAATGAAACTGTTTGATTGATAACATAAGCTAATGTTTGGTAGAACTCGTCGACCATTGCATATGAGTGATCTTTAGACATGACAATTTTCAACAGTAATTTTCATTTTTTCACAATTCGTCGCTTTAGGATTGGTTTGTTGAATATCCACAGAACGTGATTTATAGTTGAATATCCACGGAACGTGATTGGATAATTTATACAATATTGTATACTGTAATAATACAGTAATCACATGGATTTAAAAATAGCTCGTATACCTTCATATATTTACTTATATGTATTCTGATGACAATTGTTTTTCATATTCTAAACATTTGACAGTTGGTATATTTGAAAAACCAATGCTAAAATGACGAATTTAATTAAATATATATATTAAAAGTCGAGCATATGAATCTATACAGCGTGAAGATGTCCGCTACGAAAGTGGAGTATATGGACCTCTGCAATGTGAAAACATGTCTTGACAGATTATTTTTCACGACAATCGCTTGTCAAACAATTGATCCTTCCAATGAGCGTCCAGTCCTGCATTTTAGCAACCAGGAAAAAGAGCTTCCACCTAATCAATTTTCTTGTTTTTTTAGAAATAACTTATTAAATTCATATCGTACTGAGTAAATATAACACCAGTTTTAGTCGTCATGCACTTCAAGGTTGTGTCTATGTATTTTTTTGACGTTAGCTATAAATTGTTAAATACACATGTGCCTCCAGCAAAATTTTTTCAATGTGGGTTACGTCCTTTTTACTTTCCACCGTCGATATGGATATACTATACAGTGCAAAGATATCAACATTAAAAACGGAGTATAAGGATCTCCGTAATATGGAAGACACACATTGACAGGTGTTTTTCACGAGAATCAGTTGTCAACAATAAAACTCTCACTCTATTGAATATCAAGTACAGCATCTTTGTATTTAAAAAATCCAGTAAAATGCGCACCAGAACGAAATCGACCAGCGAACCGAAATTTTATTTAATCATTTCAAAACATGTGGACATCGTCTGTAATTCGAAATAATGGCCAGCTCTGTTATACGGTAGTGTTTTTTATTTGAACAATGAATGCGTCGCTGTTCTTTTTCAAATATTAAAATACAGAAGTAGGGCGCGATTAAAGGGTGTAAATTTAAACAAACCCTGTATGCGAAACGGATTTAAATTCAAATTTGAATATTAAATTATGCGAATGACAAAGCATACATTTACATAGTGATTTTTTTATGGATATGTCACGTCTCTATTTGGCTCAACACTTGTTTGTTCTCGCTTGGGATTATCGCAGGCGATATATTCAGATTGGTCTGGAATAATTGACATATATCCGTATGAATATGTGTATACACTCATATGCCACAAAAAAGACAATTCGTATGAATGCATAATACGAACAGTAAGTAATCTGACATTTACGAAGGAATTAAAATGTCTAAAAATCTAATGTCACAGAGTTAAGCATACACTACTGCATTTCGGATTTTTTAATATTTAGTAAATATGGGAATCGAACCCGCATATTCCGACACTGAACCGCGGGCGCTTGTCTCTGGGCCATCTGTAGTACAATGGGAATCACCCATTTTTAAAGTTAACTCAATGTCCAAAAATCTAATGCCACCGAATATTGTATTTATTACCGTCTAAATTTAATAAAATACATACCGATAAGATACGGGTAGGTTAGGTTAGATTAAGTTTGTCTCCTCGATAACTGAGAGGTTAGGTAACTTTGGTTAGGTTAGGTAACCTAACCTCTCAGTTACCGAGGACACAAACCCAACCTAACCTAACCTAGTCTATCTTACGTATATGTATTTTTACTAAATTTGGACAATAATAAATACAATACTCGATAGCATTAGATTTTTAGACATTGAGTTAACTTTGAAAATGCGTGATTCCCAATGTATTCCAGATGGCCCAGAGACAAGCGTCCGCGGTTCAGTGTCAGAATATGCAGGTTTGATTTACTGAATTTAAAAAAGTCCAAAATGCAGTAGTGTGTGCTTATTAGGTTGAGCAATTCTCTGTCAACCAATTCTCGTGTAAAATAATCTGTCAAGATATCCAGTGCCGCGCTGTGGGTAAGAGGCGTCCTTGTGCAGACAGCTTTTGGAATCATCTGTTTATATATAATATCTTCAGTGATTTACAACTTCTTGGCCTCTTTCTTACTATTTTACTAAGGCACCTTATTTTTTATAGTAAACTTGTTTAAATTATGCAAATACCATTGAAAGTAAAATATACTGGTGAATTTATTTCATTTTTCTTATAAAAAGGCGCCCATAATACTCGGGCAACCTTGTGCGGTGCAGAATCTAGACATTACAAAGCGCGGCTCCGACCGTGATACATTTCAATGGCCGTTAAACCTTAGGGATAGATAGTAATTCTTGCTAATACTTGTCATTAGGGTTCACGGTTGAAGAGATGATCACCTGGTATCATGTCAGTCGACTTCCAATCTATAAAATCTACGTCACAGGGTGGATTTATGAAGATTATCCCCCTCGGGAGTAGGCCAATACATTTTAATTAGGGTTGGATTAATGTGATCGAAAACACGTGCAGTTATTTTATTATCATGTAAAAAAAATCGCCTACTTGAATAGTTAATTAAAAACTAACTCCCCTACTTTGATAACTTATGATGGTGATCGAATGGGAAATGTGAGATATATAAAAAAACGAATATATAAACTAGATGTATTCCATAATAGTCTGTGATTCGTATATTTATATACACATCGTTTCTTCTATATAAAAACCATCTTCTTCGGCAGTTTGTGATTCAAATTTAATTCATTGATATCCCTTAATTTGATGGTGATTGGCGACAAGAGAAGATATTATACAATTAATAGTTGTAGTACTTATTCTGAAAAAGATCTTTAAAAATATTTGACGCCTTTGTTCCCCACGATGACCAAGTGACAAATGCATACGGTTCACCTTGTACGAAATAAAGATGCAAAATAGTTATAAATATGTGAGTGAGCAAGTGGTTCACTTTCTTGCACTTGCTCACTCACCTATTTATAGCTATTTTGCATCTCTGTTACCGTCCCTTTACCTCTGTCGCTCTAATATCGTCCCCGTGGCTGAATACGTTTTTTTATAAATAAAACAATGCATCAATACAACAATATACGAGTACACATTTATTGAAAATATATTTTAAAATGGCATTTTGACAGTTGTTATTTTATATTAAGTTGCATATACTACACATTTCTTGATTATTAGATGATTGAAAAGCGTACTACTTAAAAAGTTATTGAATGTTTTATGGATGCTAATTTAAATTTTGATCGTTTTTTGCTTGGATTTTCATTAATATTATATTAGTCTTCGCCCATAAAACCTCGGAATTGTTTATCCTTAGTATATTCTTTGTTTATAAATTAAAAAATATATCGAAACAATCCGATAATTACATTTATTGAAAAAATGTGATAATGATTTACAATTTAGAATAGATATGGCCAAAAAAATATTTTAATTAAGTAATCTTATATTTAAACTTCAAAGCCGAAAACGTTCAAACGATATGGACGTATTGTAGATATTACTTTTTCATACATTTTTAGGTTATAAAAACAGTGATTACTTCTTCTGGGTGTGTATTTCTGATCGGATGTCTTTGTGATGTTTTCGAAACATTATTTGCAATAAAATAAAAAAAATCAATTTCTGGCTTAAATGTCTTCTGCTTAACTACATCCGATTGATGAATCAATTATATACGTTTGACTACAGTTTATGACAGCTTAGATTTTTTGTTGTCTATGTTTCATGGACATATCGGTGGGATTGCAAAACGTTCCGATAAAATTCATCACGCCTGTATGACGCGGCGACGCGTGTGATGCAACACGCATCAGATACAATGCAACCCTTTCGCGGGACTCGATCCCCGAACTGGTTACCTTTGTCCAGGCGCACCGAACCGAGATTTATGGCAACGCCTCTCTTCCACTGTGCTACGTGGCGTGTAAAAATTACTACTGTTGTAATTCAAAAAGGGTTTTAAGCGTTGAAAATTGTGACAACTCATTCTGAAATAATACAGAAGTAAAATTTAGGTAAGTGTTTTTTTGTATCCATGATTTAAAAAAAAATAATTGCGGCATCATTGACAGCCGTCATCAATTCATTTTCCTATGCTACTAAACATGTTCCCATATTTTTTATGTCACATACCTATCAAAGAATATGTATTATAGAAAATCTACTGATTTGAAAAAATAAGATAAGGATGAGATAAGATATACCATGTTCGCTTCCAACGTGAAGCATTTGGATCTACACATTGTGAATATATCCACTCCGAAAGTAGAGTATATGGATCTCCGCAACGTGAAGACATATTGATAGATTATTTTTACGAGAATTGTTTGTCAGACAATTAACTAAACCTAATGGGTCTCGAGTCCTGCATTTTCGGATTTTAGAAATCCAGCAGATGTGTGAATCGAACCCGCATTTCCAAGATTCGTGTCGCTCACTCTAACCTCTATACTACCGAGGAGATTATGGTATTAGAATGTTAATTAAATTTTAATAGTTAATTGAACAGAATTATTAATAAGAATTATAATTAAATTCCACCTTAGAGATTTCGGTATTTACAATATTTACTATTTTTTAATTTTTTCTTCTAAAAAATAATCGATTACTTATAAACTTAAAAATTATAAGAACCACTCCGCTAAATGCAAACATTTTTGTTATATGCTATTGAAATTGAGCGTTATTGTAATGTTTTAATTTAAACAAAAAAGTCATTATATTACTTACCTACAATATTTTGCGTTACGAAAATAAATATGTTCAATTAACATATTTATGACATTTATACGTTATTTAATAGATCCATATGTATACCAATGCATTATGCAATAAATCATTTATACATCTGTCGTATTGCTTCGTTTCAATTTGGCTCCTTGTTTTAAATAATTTCGAACGGAAACTTTTAAATGAAAATACAAGATTGTTTCAATTTGTCGATCCCTTGAGGCAGCTGTCACAATATGAAAAACAATTTGTTATCTCCTGGGACTTGATAACTTTTGCGTAGTGATAATGATTTAAAGCGTGCTAGATGATGATCTTTTTTTTAAACTATGTCCACTCGGATGACCACTCCAGTAGGTATATATATTATGTTATATATTTCCGCACTAGTTTAAGACTTAGTTCGGCAGTTTTTTTAGATATAACATAGGGAATATTATCAAATATTTTTATAAGTATAATAGAAACGTTTAATAGAAACGCTCTAAAAATTGGTTCGCGTTCACAGGGATTTGAATAAGATTTTAATATTTACCTTTAAATACCAAGCTCAAAACTGTTTGAAATTTATTATTAGATATGCATCACTCTTCGTCGTTATGAGGTAAGATGCAAATCATTTCTGCATCCTCGCGCTGTATGTTGACAGAAAAGATATGACACATATCGATTGAAATTGAGTTCAAATACTTTTGTGCTTAAAATGATTTTATATGAACTTTTGTATCGATATATAGATTTTCAGTTTCATGACAATTTAACGCATTCGCAACTCAACACATACACAACTGAACGCGTATACAACTGAATACACAGACAATTTAACCAGTGGCGTAACTACCGAGGAACGGTTGGAGAGAACTGCTCCAGGCGCACGAATTATGGGGGGCGCAAGTTCTGGTAGGAAAAGTTGAAGGTAACGGGAGAGATGAAAAAGAAACTATATTTTTTGAAGGAAGTGTCAAATTTTACTAAAACGAGAAAAAGTCGTGGATGTAACGATTTTACTTGCTCCAGGGCGCTGAATATGTAACTACGCCAATGAATTTAACACATAAACAACTGAACGAACAAAAAACTGAACACACCAACAACTGGGCACATATACAAGTGAACATAATTGCAATTGAAATACTTATACAAATAAACACATAACAAGAACATTCGAACACATATACAGTCGAACATATACAATACTGAACACATGACAAATTAACAAATATGAAATTGGCAAAGTTTATGAGAATTAAAGATTATGAATGTCACTTTCATGTTTGCTCTGTTTTTATTTAATTTAACATTGTTTTTTTATTGCGTATATATTTTACAATTTAAAATAATTCATATTAATTTATTTACATTATACTTACGTAAATTCAGCTTAGAACGACGTAATATTTATCCGTGTTATTTTGTAAATGTGTTCTGTAGTCTATGAGAACAATTGTCTATGTGCGAAATTGTCTTGTAGTGTGTTAATTTTTCTGGGAACCAGACTTTAAATACATGGACTTACTTACCTTTAGACATATTTTTTTTATATAATTTCTAAGCAATTGACCCTACATGGATTTATTTAGAGTTTGATGTAGTAACAGATGTGCGCAATGAACTTTGCGAGCGAGGAAAACATTTATCATTCGAATTCGTCACGCCCGCTCTTCCCAAAGGGTTGCCATGTTATTAGTTTTTTTACCGAAATCATTTCCCATTGTATTACAAGCAGAATGATTCGGACGATTAATAAATTTCTTTTGTATCGCTGCAAGTGTTGTTAAACGATTTCGGGAGAGGTGGACGCAGAGCATTATGTTGCCAGAGGTTCTAGCGATAATTTAATATCGCCGGCGATAACGAGTTGAGAGTTGATTCACCAGATGACGTAAGATTTATTAGCGGAAAATTGAATGTAACCCCTTATTTTAATGTAACGAAACAATAATTACTTATTTTCCATAGATACTTTACACGCTACAAGATACCTAGGACCAAATTATCAATATCATTTGTCTTTGATCAATTTTCGTTCTTCCCAAAAAAACATTTGTTTAACATTGATCTAGAGCTTCATTTGCGCCATTATATACACCATCATAAGAAATGTGCTAATTTTTTTTATTTGTAGTTTTCTAAACATGTAATAAGTGTTATCATATATAGCATGGAAGTATATTTAATTTATATTCTATTTTTTTCGAATGCTGGGATACGTCCTCCGGATGCCTTCGAAAAGTTTGAATATTTCTAGTTTATTGTTTCAGCCAGTGGGAGTTCAGCGTTCTGGAAGATTGTTGGGTACTATCACCAGGATGTACTCAGTGGAATCCAAGGATCAGGGCCGTGCGGTAAATTTTATTCGAAATACCGTTCCTTAAATGATTTTTCTTTAAAATCACATTCGATTGTGATTTTAAAACAAGCTACACAAACGTACACATACTATTTTTAATTTGAAAATTTAAACTACTTTAAATAATGAAATAACTATCAAATATAACAATATACTATTTTTTTACCTTTCAAGCTTAAACTTTAGCAGATTTGTTAATTCTTATAGAGTGGCAGCCAATGTAGATTTAATCGGAATTAATAATAGATTGTTTTGTTTGGTTTATTGAAATTCTTAAGTAGTGTTTAATGAAACCAATATAGAAAAACGCTGCGTAAATATTTTGAATTATAAATGGTTCAAACTGTATTTTGATTTCGCTGCTTATGCCGCCCTCTTACAGTGCCGCCTGATGCGGCCGCCTCTCTGTATCAAAACATGGCACGCCCCTGCAAAGGATCTTGCATGATATGGGAGGATTCAAAGCGACTGTCGAACAAACTATGCAGGAGACAAATATTGCTACACACGCTATGTAGCGGCCGTATGCTCCACAAAGAGAGCATATATTCGAGAAAAAGAAGGCTTTTTTTTTCAAAAATGTATTGTCTTTCGAAGTATGTGACATTGCAGTATACGTAATATTTATGAAAGTAAACGACTTGATATACCAGTCGGATGTTGTCGGAATAAAGAAATCAAATTTTTATATGCGATATAAAAAGCTTCACATTCCCATGGATTCCCATGAGTGGCTTACTATAATATTACATATATTGTATAATTATATATTTAAATTCTAGATGTATAGTCATCTGGAGAGTGTTGTGACCAGAGGTAATATATCTGCTGTGGTAACCAGACAACTGCACACATGACATCTGTGCACACATTGAAGTGCTCACACGAACACAGAAATCAATATATGGACATTTTATACTTAATTTACGTAATTATAGTATAGGTAGATTTTTATTTCAAT
>JAGVSQ010003492.1:0-21467 GCA_022683975.1 Rhyacophila evoluta
TCACTGTTAGCGACCCGGGTTTCGCCTTTCGTCATCTTCAGGCTACATTATATGTAGTATGTTCGCTCACTGCCCACATATATTGTTACAATTTTCTACAGCATACTTTTCTTCTTCTCTGGCAGTATTCACTTAAATTTTTATCGACGGTAGTAGTTTTATCGAGATAATATTTATTGACGATATTCTTTACATTAATTAGTTCTACTTAATTAGTTGTAAAGTTATATAATGTGGCTGATGTTATGATCTTCGATAATGTATTCCGTTTTTTTTGTAAATTATTACTATTAACTGTAGTGGAGTACGCTTTCTTACGTAGATTTTTGATCGTTGCCTATGTTGAATATATTCCTGTAATCTCACCTGATTAATCCTAGATCCTAGAATAATGTAATTATTATCAACAGTACCACCCATTGCGTTTGATAGTGAAACAGTTTGAGTAGTGGAAAAGCTGTAAAAGGATAATGCGCAGGTTTTTAAGACGCTTGAATTCGAGTTGCCGAAGCGGTCTGTTCATGGTAATAAAATAGTTGTTACATTAAACCTCTTTCGCACCATCGGCTGAGCTTTTTCACACCTGAGTGTTGCCTGGTGTTTACCGGCGGCGTGGCACATATTTGCTCGAGAATAATGGGGTAGTCGTGGCGCTTGTGGAAACTTTACGGAATCACTTAGCACCCGGGCGGAAGGTGCAGGGTGTTACTGGTGCCGGTCGAGCATTAACAAGAGCTTTCTGTTATTAGTTATTTAAACGAAGCTTTGAATATGCATCTAGTTTATGTTTATTAATATGCCGAACATATTGCATCATTAAAATGAAGTAATACACTTTTAAGACCTGACACAAATATTTCGGTATGTATAAATACATCGAATAAGAACATAATATCGATGGCAAGTTTGATACAGTCTCCTTCGTAATCTCCGGTTTACAAGATGATAGTGAAGCAGTTTTTCACTGTATATTTTATTATTATTCTTCTCGGGTGAGGGCATCCAATGCCACCTTATATTTTACACGAAACATATGCTCATCTTTGGGTTACTGCCTTCCAGTCTAATTATAATATCGCAAATAGTTTAATAACTAAATAAACAATTTTAATTGCAATCAACTGCAGCTGCTTAAACATTGAAAAACGCATTCGATTTCGCTATTAAATTAGCGATTTCATTTTGCAATGGTGGAATTATTATGCTTAGTGTGTGCTAAATCCTCTTGGTGGCTGGGAGGTAAGCATGTGTACCATGGAGGTGGAAGTTTAAAGTTTTTATTCCATAACTGCCATAAAAAAATTAAAACTCAAAGATCCAGGACTTGATTTCCAATGCGCTGGACAACAGTCAAATTATTTATATAATTCGTATAATATGTGTAACATTAATAAAACGTATCATAAAAATTAAAAGGCAATCGTTCATAATTCCTGCATTTGAATTACAATGGCTTGGCTTTCATACTGAAACCCTTAGAATTACTAGTCTCTTCCTCCGTATCAAGGCACTAACTAATTAATGATTGCCTAATATTGGTAAGAAAAATTTTATCCAAAAATATTAGTGTACCCGTTTTACAGTACAAATGTTGAAGAAGAAACTAATCATTTTGCTACATAAAGATAAATTTCATGCATATATGATTACATAATATTAAAATCTTGTAATTTCTTTTACATTTTAAAAAATATAGCGTAATATAAACCCAGCCTTCCGCTTACATTATATTCTTGCTATAAAGTCTTAGTATGACGCAATTCAATCGTTTTAGTATTTCATTCCCTACTTTATGCATTTAAAAAAGACGTCTAGTAAAAGAAATGGCGAAGGGGCGCCGTTTCTTACCTACGTCCGTCGTTCTTTACGTCGTCATTTTGTTTTACGTTTGTTTGATTATAAAAGCTCACAGAAAATCTACGGAGGCTTTTTAGGGGAGTTTTTCTTCTTCTCTTTCTCCGTGTGGGCGTACTATGCTCAAATTCGTATTTTAAATATTTGCGAATAATGTATTTCATGTCTTAAGACGTATACCATCACTGTAAGATCATCACTGGATGAATGTTTTATGCCTACTTTCGTGTGTCATTTCAAGTTCCTCTAACCTGTAAATTATTGTAATCCTTATTGTATGGCCTTTCTAATCCAGCTAAACATTAAGGATTAAAAATTTAAATAAGTAGAAGAAGATACTTAATAGTTTTAACAATCGGCGAACTGTCTCGAATAACAATATCCCATAATAAGTATTCACATTGTGAAAATCTATATGCTCTACTTTCGAAGCGGACTTGGCAAAAAAATAAAAATAATGAACAACTTTGAAAACTCAACTACTTTCCAAGAACACAGTTTCAAATAACTGTTAGGTGTTTGAGAAATTTTCACTTTACTGAATATTATATTATAATAGCTTAACAACAACTGTTCGCTTATTCTACAGTAATTTTAAAATCTTGGATTGAAAAGAAACCTTTTCTGTGAAACAATCAGAATTTGAAATCTGCTTTTTCGCTAGGGTGAGTACTTAAAATGACAGGTCGCCAGACAGGTGGCGCACTGAGTGAAATGTTTTCATATATTTTTTTCGGAAAATAAATTTACAACAAAAGTGTTTGTGATTGTTTTTTCCGAGAGCTTTCTGTATTCGAGTAGCTTTAAAATTGAACTGACAGCACTAGTAATGTAGTCCTTTTATTCAAATCACTTCGCATTAATGGGGCCAAATATAATTAACTTCCTGAAATGTGTCCATTTTATATGAGATCCTTTTCAATTATCTCGTAAAGTTTTTTCAGTGTCGATATTAGACGTGTTTATTAATTTATTAATTTTTCCATTGTCTTTGTTTTATAATAAATAAATTAACTCAAATGCCATGTACATATATTTTACAAAGTTATGACATTTATCATTCAGTCGTATCATTAATCAGGATATGTCCAACTAATAAAAATACTTACGGTAGACTTATATTAATATATAATATAAATATTTTTGTAATTATAAACTACTATTAAAGAGGGTGTAAATATCCAAAGAGATTTTTTCACATTATATTTAATTATATACAGATAAGTGAAGATCTCTGTTTTACCTTTTACTGATTTTTTAAAAATCAGATGTGAAGATCTTGATGGGTGAATTCAATTTTTATTTATGTGTATACAGTTTGCCACTACTTCGAAACTATAGCCTTTCAATATGGCTGTATTCAACCATGTCATTGCGAACTGAATAAACTGTTTTGTCAGCCGTTCACTGTGCTTATAAATTTAGATTTAAATAGCTATTTTTTGAAATATCAGTTGGTGCTGTTCTATGGGAAAGGGGAGTTTTAAACAACGAGCGAGATCGATTAATATAATATTAATATAATTGCTGTTGTCTGTATTTAAATGCACTGATTTAGAAGCTTTTTGCTGTCTTACAATTATTAACTAGCGTAGTAACCTCGCAATTAGTACTTATGATTAATTTTAAATTCTTTTCGAATAAAAGAGCTTTTAAGCTCACTGTTCTAGTGTCACATACAAACTTGAACTCTCGGGCATTTCTATTTCAGCGTGTTATTTTATTTTCGCTCGTCGACTGTTTTATTCTTGGCGGGGGACCATTATTTATATGGCTTTGCAAGCATTAAATGGGTGTCTTCGAGCCATCTCTCTAGTACTATTCAGCTGTGTGTTGTGCTTTTTTTTTCATTTCTCTGCAAACTTTCGCGCTACATTTTTAGTCCAGACACTGTCACATTTGATTTGCTATAAACTCAGTTTATTCTAAAAGAAGGAATGATATGCATTCTATTTTTTATACGAATCATTTATAGCTATTTGACTATTGTAAATAATACGGATTGTTATTTGCAATAGGTTTCATCCACGGATATATTGTAAAACAACCAAAATAATTGTCCTATTCTCATATAGTATACATATATAATATAACTAACTCGCGCCTCAAGGTGCCAAGAAAATTTTGCTAGACCCCGATTATCCAGTTAAATGTATGTTTTAAATTTTGCAAAATCTTCCAAATCTATTATCGGAATCAGCTATAAAAATCATTCAAATAATATAAAGTAGGAGCAAGAAATGAAACATTAGTTTGCGGAAACAGCGAGGCGACATTCCATGACAGATGTCATTGATACACTAAGTTACTGTGACAAGCCGCTCTGGATTTTCCGTCTTACCTTCCGAGACGTAATGCCATCATTCAAATTAGTGAACGACGCTGCCCAACACAGACTAACTTCAACCAATTCCACGTACGCAAATGCCGGTGCGGTTGAATACATTTTTTTTATCTTGTAATTGTATCATTGATATCATATTGGATTTTATGAGGAATGTATACAGTATGAAGATCTGCATATTTGGAGAATTAAAATGAAATATATGTACTGGTCACTCACTATCCATCCCAGGCCATTAAGAGTTAAACAACAAAACGTTATTTTATTATAGAATTATTAACGAAAATACATATCGTTTACATCCATAGACCTCAAGAATCTAAACGGTGAGAAGAATTTACGCTAGGAATCGATGTTATATTGTAACAATTATATTCGGTATAAAATACATATATCTTTTATTTATATCTTCAAACCAGTGTCTGTCCGTAAGTCGTGAATCTATTTCTGTCCGGAACACGCGGCTCCGTAGGTATGTGGATATAGAATCCTCACCGGAAGCCATCCGTTCGAAGAATTCGTCGGTTGCATTGACCGCCGCCTCCTGGTGCGAAAGCATAGACGAAGTTTATTGTGAGCTATTCATTTCCCGCGCATCGTGATTTGCCAATAACATAATCACAAATGATAGATCCGACCGAAAGAAACAAATTCAATCTTAGATGGACCAACTTTTTCAAATTTTACTTCAGTTTTTTAAACATATTTATAACATTCGAAGGCTTTAAACTGTAGCACGAAATAAGAATACACATTACTAAAACAATCACCTTTGAAGAAAATAGTCTTGTTGATAGAATAGTGGGAATATATTATAATATGATTTAAATTTCATAACGTAGTTTGTATTTGCAATACAGTATAGAATTCATGTACATTCATAACACCAGGCTTTCACTTTTCGACATTTTTAAACTGTGAATATATTTCAATAATGTTCAGTAAAAATTTTAAATGAATACTGAACTGAATATGCAAATTAGTATTTTGGATAGTTTTTTTTATGCTGGTATTATTAAAAAGACTACAACTACAAATGTCGAGGTTATCACAACCGAAATAGCTATCGACAAAACTGATTCAATCTTCAAAGATCGTGCGATGGTAAATAAATTAAGAGAGGACTCAACGACCGTTCCAAAGTAATTTCGTAAACGTACAAAACAAATAAATGATCGCTTATTTTCAATACAAATCCGTATATTGATAATCAGTACTTAAACAAAATGCGACGCATTACCATATACATTTCGATTGAAATAGTTTTTTATTATTCCAGACGTAAAAAACAGCTTTAATCGTACAAATTAAATAAACAACTGTTTATTTTCAATAAAAAATCTTTACAATAATAGTTCAAAGAACAAAAAATGTGATGTATCATTATAAATATATATCTCGACTATGCCAAGAATTTAATTCTAGACGTTACATCTAATTGAATCCTTTAACATAAAAAGCTCGACGACTTCTTCTGCCATGTAGTACATTATTAAAAAAAATAACCATGATTCATAAAGTCAAAATCCGTTGCGACACAAAAAAAATGAGAAATGATGGATTACCTTACATTTATTATTATATATCTTCTTTGGAGCCTTTAATGTTCGTGAAGGCTGTGTATACATACTGACAGGGATGCTTACAGATTAGCTTCAGGGCCGACTTGTTTTCTAAATTGCGATGTCCTTCTACGAAAAGCTTTTGTATCTAATGATGTTAATGGACGACACAATAAAAGTCAGTAATCAAAAAGTATTTTTACGAACTCGTCTTTTATTCATTGTAATTAATTTTATTCACCATGTTATTACAAATTTATTTCGATAACGTCTGTATACAGTATTTTTAATTTCTTATTGACCATCGGAAATCACGAACTTGAATCTAATACTCGGAAATGATCTGTGAAACGTCTCTTGCAATCCTTTGCTTTTGAAGAAGTTGAAATTTAAAAATCGTATATTTGAAATAAGACATTGTAGCCAGAATGAAATGTGCAAATACCACGTCGTTATTGTTCGCCATTTGGAAGAATTTCTTGTGACAGACAGACAAACATACACGTTTATTTTCTATTTTTTAGTATAGATTAATATATATTGTTCATACTGTAGTTCATTTGTGCATCCATTATTACCAGTCACAAGTATGCTATCAAATAATCGCCTCTTAAGCATGATTTAAAAAATATTAATTTAAAAGGAAATGTTGATTATTAGCTGTTAAATTAGCAATTACTTTGTTGAAATCCATGATACAACAGTTAATCAATCATATTTTCATGTGTGATTTAGCTTTTTTTACAAGTCTCGATAATGATTTCATGGTAGAAATAAATATAGCCATCACTTAGAAACAGAGATTTATAATTCAGGTTGATTATTATACCTCGGTGGCTCTGGGTAAAATCCGAATATTCCGAATGTATTTTATATTGAATGACTGGCTGACATCCAGTTTCCTTCTGCTTCAACAATCTTCCAATATACATCTTAACATTGTAAAGATCTATATGGACGAACTGAGACACTGTAGAAATCTAGAGAAATGCTTGGAAAGAATTGAACATCTGAAAGTGATAATAGGCCGGAAATAAGAGATAAACTTTATATGCCGAAATACTTTTGTCTATCTTAACTTCAGTTTTCAGAATATATTTGTATTTAGCTCCAATATTTTTCAATGGTTTACGCAGGCAGCTTGTCGACCGCGTTGTGCGTATTGGCCGTCCCTGCTGTATACAGTGTATATTTATGCCTACAATTTATCATAACGTGATCGTCCTTGAAACCGAGTTTTTCTTTACAAGTCATTTTCATTCAAAATTTACTGCTAATGGAACTTTAGGCTTTTGAAGTAAATGTATACCGACGTGATATAATTTCCAATTTTTCGTTGAAAGCTTCAACTAGAGGCCTGTCCATAATATTTACAGTCGTTTCTTAACGTTTTTATACGAGAGATTCTTTCATCCATACAGGGCCGAACATGGCTATTTTAAAAAATACATATTTATTGGATACTATTATAATACCCCCTGGGCATTAACCCATCTATCAATAACTTATCATGCAAAAAACACTGTTTAAGCCTATTGAAAAAACACAATCCTGTCAATCCTAGCTTTTTCTATTTATTTTAGCCTTGACTTGACTGACTAACTATTTATTGTGAGAGAGAATTAAATTCAATTACGCTTTTGAAATTACATATATTTATTTCTGTTGAATAATTACATTGACTTATTCATGATTTATTTCATTTGTAAAACTATTATATATATCTTGATTAATGTTTTGCGTCGTACTGAATGGTAGATAACAAGCCAAAACATTTTGGTTTGATAAATATACCAAAACCTTAAGTAAATCTAGCGTTAATTGTATGTTATAGTTTATCGCACATAGTTTTAGAATGTCTCAATTAGGCATACATAGTAATAGTTGTTTTCTCAGTTTAACTAGATTTGCAAATCCCTGCGACAGCGTATATAATAATAATTTTCAATCATATCCAGTTGAAATGGAGAATTGATTTTGTCACATATATATCTCTCTTAGTCCTTTTAAGATGTTACAGTGTGGTTGTGATAATCATTAACGAAATATAGATTCATTCAAAATTTCTCCCGTATTTGGGAGAATATTATATACAACAGAAGTATTTCTATATTTCAACACTCACTGACAGTGTGTCACGTTTCTGTTGTTGTTATTATTATGTTAAATCTTTTGATACCGTTCAACATCCTAAAATTCTAGTGATTTAATAGCGTTTTTAGGAGCTTTTGTTTTTAAGCGATCGGCTATTTATCGTTATTTATCATTTAAATTTAAACCATCGATTGGCAATCTTTTACTGTAAGAGGCCCAAATATTTTACGTGGGGATTAGTGCGAGTCGCACTTCAGCTACATGTCATTACATTACGGGCCATATATGCCATTACAGTACGGGCCGCATCAAAACGCCTCACGGGCCGACCATTGATTTAAACAGTTTAATTTAAATAGATTTGACGGAAAATATTAAGATTTTTTTAGCTTAAAACACGCAAAAAACACTACACGTTGTTGAAGTGAATGCGGTCCTGTCTTTCCCACCCTTGTCAAATCTCTGATGGCAAATCTTCATGAAAGAGCGGGCCGTAATATTATCCCTTTTCAACAAGAAGTAATCAAATTAATCGAGATAATTTAAATTAGGGAAAGTTTCGGGGAATTTCCCGCGCTAACTTCTTTGGATTACTTTGTTTTTTTCCTCTCGCCGTCTTTTCAATGCTGAAGTGTCCTGAAGTGAAATGTCGATCGCCCGAGTTAAGTTATTGTAATTTAATTTCTTGGTGCTTTTGAAAACTCATAATAAATGTCCGCAAAAATTTCTTGAGATTTTTCCATCAAATTGATTGAATATGAAATATCGCGCCATTTCCGACACTTGATTTTTATTTTCATACATTTCCTTTCATTCTTGTCAGCGTTATCACGTGTACAAACGTTTTTCCCTTTTCTGCGATTTGTATAGAACTATTACCCGACATTATCTGGGGTAGATTCAAATCCGTTATTACATTTGTCTCCCCGGTGGTGTAGTTGGTACGGTGCGCGCCTAGCTATCCGGGGAATGCGGGTTCGAATCGCAATCAGTCGAATTTGAAAAATCCGAAAATGCAGGACTAGACGCCCATTGTCTGACAAACAATTCTCGTAAAAAAATATCTGTCAAGACGTTTGTACATTGCGGAGATTCATATACTCCTCTTTCGGAGTAGATATCTTCTCACTGTGTAGATCCATATGCTCCAGGCTGAGAGTGAACACGGTATAGAATTAAATAAGTGCACACAATCGAAAAATAAAAGACAACAAAAGAAGGCGACATATCCAGACAGATATCCTTTACTGACTGATGACTGTATCTAACCGCTTCTTCTTTCACCGATACGTTAAAAATTGAAAGTAAAGCAATTAGTCAAGAAATAGCACTCCAAATAACGTGTGAAAAATTCATGCCGCTAGTGTTCACCGTTTGAGAGGAGTTCCTGTGACAGACTGACACACAATGTATAATATTTGCTGTTTTATATGGACTTATTGAAATATTGCCTTGGCGGTCGTATTTGTACAAAGAGTATACTAATCCGTTTGAGATCAGACTTTTTATAGTCGCTTCGTTTGGTTAATATACCAATGAATATGTGTCGTAACTTAATTAGCTTGATTAATTACGCCAGTGTCTCCATATGTAGGTTGAAAGAAACGAGTTTTTCATATCGGTTCGACCAGATCTGTATGATACTAATACTAAACGACAGTAATATAAATGTGCATCGATCGCTTTTTGGCACGTGTTTGTCACTTAGCATATAGGTTTGGCAGTCAAAGACAACATGTGAAGTTTATTTGAAATGAACGTAAATAGAAAAAGAAAAAAAATATTTGGGCGGTTGTTGGGGCAGGTCACGGCACTGCGGTGGGCGGGACGCTTACGTCACGACAATATCGCACAGCCGCCGCCCGTCACGACTCGCCAACCTTTGGTTTCTTTCCAAAATTCTTCGCGAAATCCGACGTCGTATTGCAATCAATTAAAATTTATTTATTTAACTCGTTACCTTTTCTATTTGTATTAAATGTAACGCGAAACCATGTGAAACTTTTAGTCAAGTCAAAGTTGTTTAGCAAGACACACTTGTATAAAAATCATCCTATATGTCCTTAAATTGATTGATATTGAAGCAAATACAACATTCATTTACTCTTACTGGACGTAGATACAAACACGCATTGGTCCATCACTTAGATACAACTGATATTCATCATTCATTCCAGTTTTCAAATGATTTATTTTATATGACCGAACGAATATATATCATAGGAAAATTAGTATCATATTATGTAATTAGGATTACTAAATGACCCATCATCGTTATAAGTTTACGCATGATTGATGAGTTTTCAGTCTCATTTCATTGTATTCTGCGAACAGCCAGTCAACACGTGCCGCTAAATTTCGTAGAATTTGATAATTATATGATGTAGATTATTTTCATTTTGTTTTTTTAATTATCCGATAAATTTACAAATCGGGAAATCCTTAAAATCGTATCGGAATTGAAATAACGTGTTTCTTAGACTACGTATTGTGTTCAAATATCTGTATTTGTTTCGTTATTTAAGACATTTTACAACTTGCTCGGATATAACTGTAATTCAATATGAAAAATCACTGAATGTGAGCGATATTTATTTCAACGCTGACAATTTAAAATCTACTTGCATACGACTTTATTTATCGTATCACGGTTCAAACATATTATCTTCTTGGAGTTCAACCAACAACAACATCCTTTAATACTGCCATTTTGTCGACGCTCGTTGAAAACATAAGACGTCTTCGCCTCGGACTGTCGCGCGAAGAGTTGCCGTCGACTTGGCACGCTTCCAGCACGCAAATTCATTCCGGCAATTTGATTGAGCCGAGCTTTTTAAGCTCCCGCACGCTGCCAAGAGGACGACAGTTTCCTTATCGACGAATTGATCGTGCTATTAGCATGTGTCATCGTCGGCCACGCGACAAATTATTTTTGATGCGAAAGCTATTTGTATCATTCTATTGGTGTAGTTTATTATATTACAAATCATGTTAGCTTATTTTTATTTTTATATCCGCTATTTCCACGCTGTTTACTACCACGTGTAAACAAGAAACTTTTGTTACCATAGGAATATTTATTCTTCAATCTTGTTTGGGAGAATTTTATTTCTTCTTCCTATGTAGTATTTATTACTAGAATACAAAATGACTTCACGTAAATTAAATCTGAAATAGTACAATTATGTTAGAATAATATTGTCGTACATATATGTTTGTTTATATACTTTGTGTATGAAACTCGGCCAATCATTTTAAACGTTAAAAGAACTAGGTAACATACCTGAATAGTACACGAAATAGATATAGACGCAGGTAAACTTATTGAATAGATAGTTTATGTATATAAAAGATTATATTAAATGTGGATGTATATGTGTTTATCGTTTTAACTACCACTGCAATTGTAGAACTTAACCGATTTAGCCGTGAAATATTGATAAATACACGATTGACTCATAATTGAAATCGATTATTATTACAAATATGCTGAAAACTATATAAAATTATACATTCATATATACTGAACTAATAATTGGTGCTAAGGAGGTGCTAAAAATGATACACTGCATATTTTTTAGAAACAGGAACAAAAATAGGCAAATAAATCCGTGCGTATCTTAACCGTACAGCTGTGATTTTTGTACAACCTTGAATGTTGTATTAAGAACAAATAGAAGGGTTCATGAAAATCGATTTTAAGCTTCAAAGTTATTTGAATTTGTGCATTTTAATCTTTCAAGACAATTGTCTGTACGGTGTATGATAACTATTATATTTGCCCCATTTGCTTTGTGAATAGTTTCACATTGTAGAGATTCGTTTGCTTCACTATTGGAGCGGGGATTGCAAAACATATTTGTTTTATTATTTTTGATTTAGATATTAAGTCTAAATAATAGAACGCATTTCAAAATATTTTTATTTATTAACCTTCTACCTCATATGTGAAACTATTACGAGAGAAAAAAAGACAACATATTATTATAGGAGAATTAGTTTAGTGTTAAGCAATACAAAATTGACTGCCCCAAGCTGCTGTGGCCTGAGTGTGGACCGTAGTCCAATGCGAGGGCGTGATTATGATTTATCGTCGGCTTAATACATAATAATTTTGAGATATGACCCGAATACGATTGGAGTGGGAACATAAATAATAGACTATCTTTTTTTTGTTATCAAAACAGCTGATGTTTGAGGATTACCACAGGATTACTACGAAAAAATAATTACGTTTTTCGGTATTTACGAGAATGTATTATCATTTCGGTGGGCGATTGGTGAATACGCGTAGTTTGACGTATAGTGTAGTTGGTACAAATCTAATACTTCAATTTTTTTAAACCACGTGGAGCATGGATCTCCGCAATGTGAAGACGTCTTGGCAGATTATTTTTTACGAGAACTTTTTGTCAGACAATCACTCAACCCAATGGGCATCCAGTACTGCATTTTCGGATTTTAAAAATCCGACAGAAGGGGATTCGAACCCGCATTCCCCGGATTGCTAGGCGCGCACGATAACAACTACGCTACCGGGGAGACAGTAGTATAATATTTTAAAGAAATCAAAGATTCAGTATTGAACGTTCAATGATTTGCGCGATTGGCTAACAAACAAATTGTTATGAAAATATTCAAATCCTAGTGATTATATTTACATATTTGAAAGAAACAAGGTAAATACAGGTGGTTGTTTTAACTTTTAAGACAAAAATAGCGATTCATATTTACAGTGTGAGAAGAAGAGGGAAGCAGAATTTAGAATTTTAGAGGCAATCTGTATAAAAATATATGTTGTTCCGTTTCATTACAGTCCCGTTTCACGTTTGTGCTTAAACTGAGAACTAGAAACGTGTTTTGGGGGTAAAATATATGATCACAGTTAAAATTCGAATGGTCAAGTATATTGTTGAAATTGCCAGCAATTTGCACCGCATTAAAGAGGTAGATATTCAAGATTTTTCTTAAATATGTACGCCGTAAAAAAGGCATCGTGGACATTGCTACACGTTGTAATTCACAGCGTCATGGGCGTCGCGGCGTCGCAAACAAGTAGTGCATAATGTCAGCACGCGGGGGCCTGGTAGACGCCCGCCAGGGGTCGTAAATCACCGGCGCACGCTCTCACTTTTGAAACGGAGGAATGTGGCGAAAATTTCCGGTGGGAAAACATGAATAATAATCACGCACTGCGTGATAGCGAGATGTTACACGCGGGACGCGTTTTCGAGTCAGGTAAAAATTATATATTTTAGCCCCTCGATTTTGTAAAACAGTCCAGTATAATGTTTTTTCTTTGCCGTATTTAATTTGCGATACGAAAATTTTATTATATTCACTTGTGTACTTGCAAAATTACAATATTGATCGTTGTGACTAAATTTTCCTGCCCGGTAGCCGGGAGGCTAGCGAATGCGTTTTGATGCCGAAGATTGCATGTTCGATTCCCACATCTGTTGATTTAAAAAAATCCAAAACTGCACAACTGGTTCTCGTGAAAAATAATGTCAAGACATGTCTTTACATTGCGTACATGCCATATGCGCCACTCGCTCTATACATGGTAAAAAAATATCAGTTATTTCAGAATATGTCTAGTGAATCTATCTACGTCGAAACTTAATAAATAATAAAGAAAGTTATTTGTTAGAGGGTGGATTTTAAAAATTTATTATTTAGTTATTTAAGTTATAACATTATTTATTCTCCGAATAAATTTGGGATACAATGGATTGTAGGAGCATTTAATGGATGAAGTTATTTAGCATTCTTTTTGCGTACTTCTAATATAATAATGTAGAAAATGCCACAAACGGATTGAAGACGGACTTTAATACATATATGTACACGACAGGAATATATTTCATATCATTAATTGCCAATAATATTCTCGCTTTACTGTATAAATAATCATGTCTTCAATATAAATACCATTTATTATACTTATATGCATTCAAATAGCGAATGTAAGTCGTACATAATCATTATCCAATAATCGTCTACATTAAAATACATAAGACATCGTGTATGTTATATCAGCTTTTGTAAATGCTTGTGTGTAATCACTTTATTAACAACGCCTTCAGTCATGCGAATTTTATCTGCGATATAAGCAGAGGCTTACAGCAAATGCATATCGCTTGATTGAATTCTATGTACACGAGGCAGACGCAGAGCTATCAATTCAATATTGATTTGTATAGGTAACTTAGCAGTTAATACACATTAATTAATACCTACGATAAATGGGTGAAACATTTTTTTTATTTTTCCTATTATGAACATAGATTTTTGTAATTAATATTTTTGACTGATGGTGCTTGATGGAAATTGATTTTATATTCTTAATTATTTAAAACTGGTTATCTTACATATGCGAGATCACTGTTAGCGACCTGGTTTTTGCCTTTCGGCATCTTCAGGCTACATTATATGTGGGCAGTGAGCAAACATAACATACTAACAATAAATCCTTAACTTAATATTTATAGTATTAAATTACTAAATATAATTAGTGAAAATAATAATAGGTGCATTAAAAAAGAACAACAAAAATATTCCTAATCTATTGAAATTGACCAATTTAATTATATATATTAAAAAGAACAAAAAAAAAAAATAATTTATCATAATCTATTAGGTTTGATCTATTTCATTATAATGCCAATCATTAGAAGATATAATAATATGCAATCAATTATAAAATAACCAGTTATACATACGTTTACTAATAAGCTATTGGATATAGCAATGGACTATTGGGGAACATTAGCTGATCATTCAATAATGGAAGATTCAATAGATGTGCTCGATTGATCTCCAAAATTTCTTGATAGAAACACAAGCTGTTCTAGTTTTAAATAATTTAGAACAGATTTTTTTGTTACTATTTGAGAATTTTTATTTTGTCTCGTCCAACAATGTAGCATATGGACCGATCATAATAATGTGATGTTGACCGTTTCAGAATTTTTAGTATTCAATATAATGTTACTATTGCACTGTTATGACTTATTTTGACAGATTTTTTTCACGACAATTGCTTAATTCATTGGGCACCCAATCACGATGTTTTATGAAATTTCTAATACGTGTATGAAAAACACAATACCTTTTCAATACCAAGCAATAATTGTCATTCATGTCAAGCCCGATTCGAATATGGAGCATATGGATCTCTACAGGTTGAAGGCTTTTCTTGGCAGATTGTTTTTCACAAATACATTTTTTATTTAAAAACTAATTCTGCTGCGGGATTTGAACTCGCAACTCCGCTATCATGATCACTTAATAACGAAGTGAAATACATAATTCTCTACCAGCTAAATTATTCGGTAATCAAACAGTACAGTTTTTTGCTAGTGTTAGTCATAGAATCCTAATGAGAAACGCTATAAACAATAAATATCGTAGGTATTATAAATTTTTTAGATATAATTTTTGTCTTATTTACTATGGCTAACATTTCACGGAAAATCCATAAGAAAACACGAAAAACGATCGTTGTTTTGGGTTTCTAAACAAAAATGCTATGGTAAACAGCAATATATCGTTTTTTATCATCAAGTGTAATGTTACATACATAAATATAGTATTTGTTTGTGTTCGTTAGCTACTCGACGTATCAATTATACATTATATCTTCATATAAAGATTTTTGGCAGTTGATTGATAAACTGGCAAGTTAAGCAAATTGAAAGCAAAAATATTCCTCAGTACCAAGCGATTTATCTTCGCGTATGCCTCGAGTACGTTCAGACATTTTACGCAGAGGCGTCCACATAAATCAAATTGACCTGACACAACCAATATGGCCCGCGGTCTTGCGTTTGTCGACAGAAGTTGCCAACTCGAGTCCCGTAAAAATAAACCATTTGATGATGGTGCACCCGTCGAAATGATTTCATTATCGGTATTATGACTTCGTTCGCAACGAGGAAATAAGAGAACAGACCGTGCAGCCACTCATTCTCGCTCAGGCTCGACCTCATAATGCGAATGCCTTAAATGAGTCTTAACTTGAGTTGCCTACCGATTTGCGACATTTTCGAAGGCCGCCGAATACCATCTACCGAATGTATTCTGCGGAGCTACGGGATGCAAGCATGACCTGGGAGAACGCAAAGATACTGGCGGGCGACAGAGATTCTTGGAGGCAGTATGTGGTGTCCAAATGCTCTATTTAAGAAACGAATATAGAAGAAAAAACAAATTAGGTTGATTGACGTTTTACGAGTTCATTCATAGATAGCCAGGCTGGTTACAATTACATACAATCAAGTGCGTGATAACCAGGCTCTGGAAGCTCCTTCCGAAATACTCCTGGCACTTTATGTGCTGCTTTGTGTTCATTAATTACATCATGGAATTGCACGCATAGTATATATGGAGACATGACTATTACTACTGTTGGGATAGCACGTCAAAGGTTTATTTTATTTGACTTTCCAAAAAAATGTTACTACATTAAATTGAATGAGTTTTACTTTTCCTGAAAGATGATAGAGATAAAAACATTCTAATGCACAATTGATTACTGCTCTAGGATTCAATTTTATTGTTTTTAAATTTAAGTTACTGTGTACATGCTTTCATTAGATTCTTTTCACCAATTTTTTTCCGGCATTACTAGCTGTTGAATATCTCGTGAAAATTATCATTTTAATTCTTTATTTGTACATATGTTTTAAATAAAGTTGACTGACCGATAAATACCTTATACTTATTTGACGACATCACCGTTTACTTAGCTTTCTGGTTTCTTGATTATATAGTGTTTATACACACGTATTTGTGTACTATAATTAACTAACTGTTTGTCAAAGTGTGTATACATGGACAGCTGTTATCTGTCGTCAATATGTTATCATTAAGGGGTTCTTTTATAAAAACGTTATTCAAAAATGATCTAATAAATCATTTTTTAATATAATTTGCCACCACTTATCTCTTAGAATTATAGTTTAGAATAATGGAATACATGATATAATATTGCTACAGGCTTAGAAAGGTAAAATTTATTGATTTTTTTACTGTCCGTTTTAACCAGTCTTAGTTTAATAAGATGTTGTTTGTTTACAATGTAGTCTAGTCATTTAGACATCATACGATGTTTACACGAATCTCTATCTACACCCAGTACTCTCGCGTCTTCCCATGTCATACCATTCAGTAGAACTACCAAATACATTCCGTAGATAGTATTTAGCGGCTTTCCGGGACCACGAAAACATGTTGGCTTGAAGACGAGGAAAATCAGGTTAAGGCGCAAGAAGCCTAAATTATTCTTAACTCTTACCATCCGGTGGTGGATAGTGAGTGACCAGCATTTATATTTTATTTTATTTATACAAATATACCGAATGCACGGTCTTCATACTTTATGTACTCATTATAAAAACCTCCATGATTTCAATGATGTCAATACGAAATAAAAATATTGATCGATACCAACATAAATAAACAATCGTATTAAATCTAGGACCGGTATGTATGTGTGATCATATTACATTTTATGTGTGTAACGGTAGCGTCCATCACACTTATGAATAATGCCATTAGGTCTTCGAATGGAAGAAAGAATCAGTCAGTAAAAGATATCCGCTTGGACACGTCATCTCTTTTGTTTATCTTTAATTTTTACATGTGTTGTACGTATTTTATGTTATTTGACTTTTATGCACGATACAATAATTCTATAGCTAATTACATTAATTGATCTAGCATATTTTGTATAATTTGAATTTAAAACATGGGGGTGGTAGCCATAGCTAAAAGGACAGTAAGACTAGTGTTAGCAAATATGTGTTGATACGCCCCACAATATTAGGCTTATTTTATTGTTGGATGTATCAATAATATTTTTGTAAAATTTTAATTCCCGGTTATCGTAACGTTATTGAAGTTATTCGATTTTATGTCGAGCTTTTAGTCCGGTCACAACACGGACCGAACACGCGTTATACGGGCCCGATTAAACCAGATCACGGTTGATAGGTCGTTGTCAAGGTAGGCGGAATGCGCGCATGCGGATTGCATACAGGCAATGCATTGTTTCCTTACAGAGAAAAACGGGTGAGGTTATTATGAAACCATCTCTATTGCATTGCTCGCCCACGCAGAATGGCTTCTCTTTTAAAACGAAATGTTATACGTTTTTTGTTTTTGGATGCACATCAATGGATGCACGCGTGCGTAGGTTTTATGTAATGTTTAGTCATTCATATCGTGTATTCTTATATAAATTGCATAACTTATTATTTCGCACATTTTATACGTGGTTTTGAACGTGTTATATTACAGTCTTAGCGATATCTGGATGGTTCGGAAATGAAGAGTTCGATTCCCAAATATGTTGAGCAATCGACTGACAGCCAATTCTCGTGAAAAATCTGACAAGACTATGTCTTACGCATTAAGGAATTTCGTGTACTCTGTTTCGAGAGTGAAAATCTTCAAGCTGTGCAGATGCATATGCTCCACATTCGGAGCGAACTAAATAAATGTCGACAATGAATACAATAACAGATATAATTATATTGAATAATTCCATTTTTTGTGTACTATGGTATATATACTTGGTATTATACTTGGATGAATGTGAAATTATGTGATAATATGAAAAGTTATTCAGGACTTAGATCCACGTGGTTAACTGTCTAAGCAAACATGGTAAAAGAAGGAATAATATGATATATAAATCTTCGTTAGTAACTGTAGCAGTATATTTATATTTAAGAGATTACAAATACGCTCCCTCCCGATATATATCACTCCAGCTGCGTTTGTCGTCACATGCCGCGTCTCACCTGGGCCCCGGATCCTGATCAATGGCGAAACTTTGCCAAGTGACGTATTGCGGATGCTCGCTGGTAATAAAGTTCGCCCGGACGTCAACTGTTACGCGAAAGCTGCCGTGGCGCGTGGACTGAGTGGTCAGGGTGTACTATTTTACCGGGAAATTATACTACCGGTATTTATATTTAAACTAACCTCGGGCATCGCCGATTTTAGAGAGAAAAAATAAACGCAAAAAATAGATGCCGTTAGACTAGAATTAGACCGTGCTTACACGTTAATCTACTATATTATATTTGAATGGCATACTCTTCACGATTTTTTTACTTGTTCATCATTTAACTTTGTACCATGCATTTTTTTACATGTTTAATAGTCTAACATACCCCATAGTGGACAGTTATCTACCAAATATGAAAAAAAGCTTTACACTATTGGTTGCGACGGTTGGCGGTTAGAAATTCGCAAAGCTCATTGATGCATTGAAATTCATGTTTGAAATATTTGAAATTGTATATAATTACGAACGATTTCATTTAAGATCCATTATATAATATTAATTACATATCTCATTATTCAGCACCTCATTTTAGTAATATTAAAAATTAATAGTATATTTTTTGCAAACATTTAGGATATATGTTAAACTCTGAATTCATTTCGTTATAACAAAGTAATCTCGTCACGTCATTTTAGTTACTTTTATGTTTTTTTGAAAGCTGATCTTTACATATTCCTTCTACAAGTTGTGGGTAATTTATGTGATGTTTTATCACGCTACATTTATTAAATTATGCGAGTTAAGGTTGATGACGGTGACAGTATATATGTTTTTCTGTTACCCGGTAAATCGTTATCGGGAAATCTACGCCCTGATTGTACGTATAAACTCGATTGGTGTCACAGGTCTACCTCGCGCACCCTCGTCAATGCGTGGACGCCTGATACGAGTTACACGTTTTCTGGAGTGTTAAGTGTGGATTGGTTTGGACAATATTGTCAGAATATTGATTTGAACCAGTAAATAAATAATCAAATAATTTTTGTGGTTACATTTTGTGCAAGGCTTAAGAATGAAACGTTAACTAGACTGGTTTATAAAAGTTTCGACAGTAATTATTGTTTTGTAGCCATAGCGTTTAAAATCTTAAAAATAGTAGAAATGGTAGAAATATTGGTATCGAGGTTTTAAAGATTTTCTTTCGTTATGGCACGGTCTACATCGAAAAAAGATTAAAAAACTCATCGGCTAAATAGATTTTTTTTATATATACCATGTTTAATCCTAAAGTGGAGTTTATGGATCTACACAGTATGAAGACGTCTTGACAGATTATTTTTTATGAGAATTGTTTGTCATACAATTGCTCAACCCAATAGGCACCCAGTCCTCTATTTTTAGACTTCCAACAGATGGGGAATCGACCCTGCATTCCCCGGATTGCTAGGCGCGCACGTTGCCGGGGAGATCCCATCGCCGTCTTATAGTCAAATGAAATGTGGTATCGTAATCGTAATGTTTCTGGCACCATTTTAATTATCGTGGCTTCCTTGTATGTGGATGTTATATTCGTTATGTCACGGTGTACATCTGAAGGTTTTAATAACCTTTTGGTGTGCAAAATAATTGGCCCATTTCATCCACAAATTAATTGAATTGTATGATAGTTACGAGTGTAATGTTTCTCCCGCACATTTATCGGCAATCGATAGTATGTTCACGATCCAACAATATATTATATATACATCCGAAATGGCTAGAAGACACGGCCAATAAATAATTTTACTTTTTTGAAATTAAGTATTGCGAGTGCAATGCTTTTCTCATAATTTTAATTTGCGGGATTTTATTGCAAAGCGTTTTACATTCGATGCAGTACGGTATAAATTCAAAAGGCTTTGGAGACAAGCCAGGTAAATAATTTGCTTTGTGATGTACAAAATTAACAGAATATTGCAAATCGTATTTCTCGCACAATTTTATCGACCGTTCGTCAGTATTTTAAATCAAATTGTATGTATATCGCTTATGATAATGCAATACCTCGTATACATCGCAGCGCAAATTGTACGGAAGATAAAAAAAAACTCTTTTAAAGAACTATTATTACATCTAATTCCATATTTTTTAGAATTTTATTGTTAAATTCGGCAATTCTATTTAATAATAACATTTAAAAATAATACGGAATTTCATTTAATGATATTGACTGTGCAGAGTTGTTTTCATATCCCGTTTTTTACTGTATAGTATACGAGGTATTGCTTTTTCATGAGCGATACTTATTTAATTTGTTTGACAGTATAGGAACGTGCTTCGTTCCAACCGAAGACGGATTTTTTAACAAAAAACAATCGAATGCAGTAAACTGCCACGCCGCACCCGCACATATTTATTACTGGTAGCAAACCGCAACAATAAAATGTTTCGAGTTGCGAAAGTTCTCAAATGCCATATTACATAGCGCATTAAACTCACTTCATTACATTACTGGAAAGCCGTAAAAATAACGACGGCAAACATGAAATATTGCATTGTTAGAAAATTGATAATTTCCATTGTGGGCGCAGTGACGTCTGCAATTTGTTTGGCCAAAGGTGAAAGTATTATATACAAAGCGGTATCAAAAATACTTTATCTTAATACATTTTTCTTTACGATATTCGGTTCAAAAACATTACTCTATAGCAGAGGTTCCCAACCCCGTGCCCTCGGAACGATTCGGATGTGCCCGCCACTAGTCAACCGAGACAGAAATTTTTATTATTATATTATTATATTATGGGAAAATGAGAAGTTATGGAAGGAGTTT
>JAGVSQ010003493.1:0-21467 GCA_022683975.1 Rhyacophila evoluta
ATTTAGAATTTAAAATCAATTTCCATCAAGCACCATGAGTCAAAAATATTAATTACTTAATTATAAGATATTTGTAAAGAATTGCAACCCTACAATGTTTTTATGTATAACTAACTATTAAGCTATTAATATTTGTCTTAGAGCTTTTCCTATAATAATTCCCATTAGCAATATTACTGCGTACCAGCTTATTTATTATCCCACTTTAAATCATAAAGTTGTCTATTTTCTAAGTCTCTTCTTGTATTTCCAATACTAATGTGGGTTATGTAATAACTTTGTAATATAAATCATACTTTATACATCTAAATTAATGATATAATGTATACGAATATTTATGTAATAATAGTAAAAAAATGATTACTTTTATTGGACAAATTATCTTTTTTTTAAATATGGAAAGAAAGAATATTTGATGACAAATATGATAACTGAAGCTTTTACTACTTTCAGATGAAAGCTTATTTTAGGAACTCTGTATAAAATTCGTAAGCAATTTTTATTTCTTATAAATAAGTGAAGTAACCCTACCGGATGTGTTATTTGAAATTCCTTTCAGTCTTTTGTTGAGTGACGTGATTGTCTTTGAAAGTTTTTTTCCATCTTCATTATTCATACGCTTGGCACGCTCTTTAAAACTCTTTTCATTTAAAATTTTCCTTCACTTTTGACATTCTAATCAAGTTTGAATGTTTAAATAAATATATATTATGTCACAATTGGAAACTTCAAGTCAACGTTACATCATTGCCTAAAGTATAAATACAACATTTATAAAATATAAACGTAATTTATTTATGTAATGTAGTAATACATGTCACCGACAAATTTTTATTTTCCAAAACGCGAACAAAAACCTGTTTAAATCGTATTTATTTTTGCCAAAGATTTAAATTAAATATCATCATATTAAGTAACCATTTTGTAACAAGAATATTTATTTGTTATATTGTTATTATTTTACCGCATAAAAGTGGAACATTGGATCTACACAGTGAATAAGTCTTCATCGAAAGTGAAGTATATACGATGTACTCGTATATGCAATGTAAACATATGTCTTGACAAATTATTTTTAACAAGAATTGGTTTTCACACAATTTCTCAACTCAATGGGAATTATGGATGTGAGAATTGAACATTCTCCAGATGCGGGGCGCGCACGCTAACCTCTCGGTTATCTGTGAAATATAATATCAAGTTTCTGTACTATTTTATGCTCATAAAAAGAGTAACGTTAATGTTACAATCAAACATACTAAAATAAGAAATACAAAGACTCAAACTTCAACTCTTGATAATATTATTGAAATAGTTTACTTTATAGGAATAGACTCTAGTTTCATAAATAATTTCTTAAGTGAAATTCATAAACAAACACTCATGTTGGCAATACTGTAAGACATAAGTAGACTAAATTAGTTTTTGTATTTGTATTTAAACATTATTAAAAACAAATAAATACTTATTGTGAGTCCAATGATACAAATATAAAATTAAACATGCCATACATTAGTGAATATAGAAAGCTTTTCTGCCATATCTAGTAAGAAAGTCCAGCATACGAATTGTAAAGATCCCACCCAGTAATGTGAAGTGTATGGATCTTTGTGATGTAAATATTTATATAACCATATTTTTATATGAATTGATTAAAGGCCAAAATTTTACCCGATTTAAGTATTTTATCTAAATCCGTAAGGGATTTGAATCAGGAACCTCCGATATTGAAGCGCTTGAACTTACTACACAATCACTGAAGAGATTGGGCAAGATAATACATACATTTATACGTATAGTATGTTAAATATTTACATTACAATCTATGAAACTGGCTAGATGCTATGTAGGTAAAAGCTCTCGTAGACAACATTTGAGTCTCATGTATACTTTCTTTCCCCTCCACCACCCGCCGCGTCTCCACACCCGTTATGTGGGCGTATACCGTGGCGTAACTAACGTGAGTCTCTCTTCATAAGTGTTAAAAGTGTCCCAGGAGCAGCTTCACAAGACCTTGATTGGCGTGCACTAGAGTGTGCGTGATTCTTATTCTAACTTATTATACCCTGTTAATATCTAGCGTTGTCAAGAAGAGACCTTCTCGTTCACCGTAACTGTATACTGTGAGGCCTTTGGTTATGGTACGTTATTTTAATTGTAATAGTTTAAAAAATGCCAAATTTTGTATCAATATCGTATTTTGAAAATACCGCAAACCAATTTGCATTTGTGATTAATAAATCCTCGCGGCGGATAAATGTTTTTTTTATTGCCAAAGTTTAAATAGACGAATCGCTTCGATTTCGAAACTCACGGAAGCTTTTGCCGTATTTATTCAGTAGCTGAGGTTAACATTTCACATCGAACGTATTCCGAAAACCATTAACAAAATATTCACATTTCGTCGGAAAATATAAACCACGTATTGGCTATTTTGTGAATTATTAAGCTACTGTTTTTCGAATACTTTTTGTTATATTTTACTTGCCTTTAAATAATCATAGCAGAGCTTTTCTTCTTCACTGGTTTTCATCAATGTAATACTATTTTGAAGACATTACTATAACCGTGAATTATATAACTTATCCCGAAGAAATCGACTATTCTTTAAATATCTACTGCAGCAATAAGAATCCATTATTTTTATATTTTTAAAAGGAAAAGATAATTAGTTAATTTTAATGAATAAAATTTAAATACAGTAGCTTTTATATTTCATAAATTAATATTTGTTATGCAATATGCATCCAACTAATATGTCGGGAAAAAATATAATACGAATTTAAAAATAAGAATGTATGCCTCTGAATGAAAAATTGTAGGTAAATAAATCATATACTGCATAAATGTGGACTTAATAAGATTTAATAAGTAAATCATTGTTTCGTTTGATATTAGTGACATTTATTAAAAAAAACAGATTCGATAATGATGTGAAAATATTAAATAATTATTAATGAAAGCTTTTAAATTTTATAAAACTTAACAGAAATAAATTCTGAAAAAATAGCTGTACTTGAGTCATACCTTCGACCTTTCACGTATTTGAAGATATGCTTTCCCAAAAGTATGTAGGTATATTAATATTTTATTGGTGATCAATTTGTAGTTTACGATCAACGATTTCAGTACCTTTGGCTTATTGAATATCAGCAAGTCATTATATTCAACAAGATTTGGCATCTTCAGAAGTTTGAATCCATTATCCTAGCCCAAACTTTAGGCTGTATTTTGGTTTCTCATTATAATGCAAAATAAAGTTTAGATTTAAAGTTCTTTCTAGAGTATTCAGGGCCCTTATTACCTACATATTCATTCTACATGAGCATACTTTGGGTAAAGCAATCGGACTCATATATACGAAAAGTATTTATTAATTTTTAAATATAACCACTATCATTTTTCATAAGTATTGTTCATTGATACATTTGTTTCAATGTAAAGAATACATTAAAAAGTCTTTGTACTTAATTTAAAGCCTTTTATAGGAACGAATTTTTATGGTATAAAAATGCCTAAGCTTTAAAACAGTACGTTGAACTATAACACTGAAATCATTTGCCATTAGAAATCCTACAAGAACAATCTAAATTTAAAGTATTGGGCCTTATTTTGATGTATATAACTTAGCATAATAATATGATTTCCACATGTTCTAACACAAGAACATATTTTTTTAAATATATAATGTTCTTCCTCGTGAAATAATGGAGAATACTTACATAAGTTATTCTGTTTTCCATGTCTACTCTTTTACAAGCTACAATATTGCGTCTATGTTTTTAAAATAATTACCCATATCAAAATATGTGATATAGTTTTTCATGTTTATACTGGGTGAGGTTAAATTATCAGGTATTTGATTTATAAACAATCCTCGAAAATAACACCTAATAAATATCTCAACACTATTTGGATTTCATATTACTTATACTGAATAAATATATACATATTAATATTTTGTTTCCCAAATAAGAGAGCCATAAAAGACATTACTATAACTAATAAAAGTTTTTGTACTATGATAGTGACAAGTTATTAATTAATTGATGGCTTCAGTTGATGAAGAAACTTAGCATTATAAACTAAACTTATCCATCTTACTTAGCTATATGATAATAGGTACAGTTCCACTTAAAGCTCTGTTAGGCTCAATGAATGCTCATGTATAGTAGATTATAGTACTACGGTGTGGGATATGTGAGGAAGCATTAGTAATTTAAGTCTTGTGGGAAACAGCACGTGTTGTTAGGAATCACCAATATCCCCTTTGCACAATCCATCACAGATTTTTTCAGCCCCTTTCATGCGCTAACCCACATACGTAAACTTTCTTTCACGTAAATAAAAATATTTTACTTTCAGTATTGATATATTGTGGTATTTCAAATGAATTTGTAACTATCTACTACATTTTGTTTTTTCTTTTTCATATGCTAATTAGATAATACCTATTAGACATACGAGCATCTTTATCATAATAAATAAACGTTTATCGAAATAAATAAAAACAAAATACAAATTATATTGTGTATTAAGCTTATATGACCTTGAAAGCTTTGAGCTAAAAATAAATAATTAATGGTGAAGAAAAAAGACTTTTAGTCAGAACTTAAAGTCAGCCTCACATAATCTCCACTATTGCTTTGTCAATAATATTTTAAAAATACATATATTACTTTATTTATCGAATTATAAATGCTGAAAGGCTAATTTCGTCAATAAAGAATGTTACACTTCCGATAACAGAGTCCATTGATGGGTTGTGTGTCTTATATAACAATATCTATACAGTTTGTATTTACGTCAGTATATTAACATTTTACAATTCACAAATAAAATATTACTAATGAGACTGAAGATGAATACTTAAAATACAGTGTTTCTAATATAATGGAAAGTGTTTGAGTTGAATAACTACACTAAATCATTTTAAGATTTAGTGTTTTTCGTTTCATTATTTGATACAATATTAAAATTCGATTTTTTAAATAATCTTTATAAAAGGTTAAAGTTTAAAAATATATGAAACTTAATAACGTTCAGTAATTATAATTAATATGAAAATGCTGTTGAATTTTATTTTATTAAATTTAAAATTATTGGCCGTTTTATTTTACTTTACCTCCAATTTTCAATTTCAATCGACAAACTTTCCGTTCAAAGTTTTATAATTTATTTTCAAAACTGATTAAAATAATAAATTAAGCGTGAAAAATTTAATACCGAGCCATAAATTTCAGAAGGCCCTTTTGAAAAATAGTTCCGTATTATTTTGCTTGAAGTGTTTTTTGGCTCCGCGAAATGGAGCATAAGCGTAATATAATAAAAGGAAAAGTTAACAAGTATGTAAAGAGTTTTACATCAGATTGTTTGACGGCGAGAGCTTTTGATCTCTCAAAGAATCATCCAAACATTTAATTTTAATTGGCTCTCTTTATATAAATCACGTACAAGAAAATGTGGCGATAAATTCAAAGCTCATTTTATTTTTAAAGCGATGTTTATAGAACAAAATAACACAACCATTATGAAATGCGTCATCTCTTTAATAACTTTTAAAGTTGAAATTATAAATAAGGTTCTACTTCCCTTAATTATAAGCCATTCAAATTAATACGGATATAAATTTGAACTTTCTTGTTTGTGCTACAAATACTTAAAATAGTCTATGACACATACAAATACTATAATAAATACATACAAAGTAAGCTGACCTTAATATGAACTGAAACGTGCGTAAATTTACGTGTTCGCTCTTGTTTTTGAACACGATAATTGTAAAGATATATAACTTCTAATCTTTAATCTAATATTTAAAACCTCATTTTAAATATTAGAAGTAGGCATTATTGTTTGATTATAATATACGTCGTATGTTGTTACAACGGTATTATGAAAAGAAATATATACAAATTTGTATTCGTACATTTTTTACTTGTTATAATGAAGAGAAATATAATTGGTTTCGAAAAAATATTATGACGGATTTATAGTCTAAAATAGATGCCAATATAAAAAAACTAAGCTTTACAAGTTATTTACGAAAGGTTAAGTCTATTAGGGAGACTTGGACTTCATATATATTTAAGCAATATAGTATATTGGTAACATATTTTTTATAAATACAACAATTCTATTAAAAACTATCATATACTATTATAATTATCATTTTGAACTTTAATACTGCAATTCTTCATAAATATCTTTCGTGTATTCTTGTAATAATAAAAAGTTTATATTCAATAAAATAACCCTCTCTAAAGTTGTAGCAAAGAAATCTAAACAGTGATTAACATGATCCCCTCGGAAATCGAGTATATGGATCTCCACTTTACGGTTTTAATCGCAGTGAACAAAATTATAAAACATCATATTTATTTCAAAACATAATTTATTGTTTCTACTGTTTTTAATTAAATAATATATAATTACAAAATAAAGGGAGTTATTTAAAATAAAAGCTTACATTTAAACTATTATCAGTTTCCGTCGTAAACAACAGAGTTTAATACGCGTATCCCCAATGGTATACGAAGTAATAGTATAAAAATAATTTTAATGGCTCACTATTCAGTGACTAGTTGCTAAAATATTTAGAGTTTGAAAACAAATGTTTTTCTAAGAATTTAAAAATTAGTCGGGAGTCCACTGACAAAAAAATACACAAGGTATGCGCATCGTAATGTCCAAAAAAATAAATCTTTATGACTAAGAATATGGCGCCGTGGCGCATCATTTTTAAGGACAGAGCTTTTTTGTATTAAAAAAAATGTGATCTCGTCCCGGCTCGTTGAATAACTTCACTGGCCTGTTATGTCTATGGCATATTACTATGGGTGGTCGTTCTCTTTAGTCTTATAATATTATGGTTCTCAATTCTGATTCCATTATTCTTCCAAGTAAAATGTTGTTTTGCGGCATCACTTTTATATTATTAATATGTATCATCAGTTACTGAATTAATCCTGAATGACATATTTTTTTTGTTACGTACTATAATATAATACAAATAGAATTGTACATATATTATTATACTATTTTTATTCGACCAACAAAGCACAATTATTTATTTGTTTACTAGTATTATTGCCTGGCTTCACCCGGGATAGACTAAACATCTTTCTTTATTCATCATATTATGACTAAGTTATTTCAATACCTAAATAAATACAATATTGCTTAACTTGATCTATAAATTAATATTAGTAAAAAAAAGCAGCAAAACTTTCACATCGTTATTATTCACCGTTTGAGATAACGTATTGTGACAGAAACACACGCATGCATTATCTGTTTTACAGTAGATATATTTAATTAAACAAAAAGTTTTTTTCTGTTTTTTTACTGATTTTCTTGGCAGTGAGTTTCAATAGTATTTAATTATGTTTTCTATTAATCATTACAATATGTATGCATTATGGTATACCTTCTAATATACGGATCAAGTAATTTATAACAAATAACGAAGGAACGAGCAAACATTTATATAATATGATTGTAATAATAATTTTCATATATTCAGTATAACGACATTTCAGTATAACTAAACAAAAATGGTGCTCCCTGGAGCTTTGTTGTAACGCAATTTTATTGTGCAATAACATAGACTTATATATCACTAAAAGTGAAAAAAAAAATGCCCAGAACCGTTGTTTTATGATCCATTTATTTATTTTAATTCATTTAAAATTACACAAATTATTTTTATTTTATGAATTGGTTGACAATGAATTATTCTATAACTGATTGGTAAACATTTTTTCAAATATAATATCAACAATATTATCTTTTGTCTTGATTGTGTTAAAAAAAATGTTTTTTACCATTGATTAGGTATTTAAACTTTAAAGTTTATTAAAAAGCCAGATTTTTGTTGTTCTTTAGTATTGTTCTTACATATATAAGCTAAATTTTTCGCACCCAAAGATTTGTATAAGTATACATCTGATTGAAGCACAAATGGTGATATATTATACAATTTTTGAATTTAATATCGTATGATGAATGTCTTTACATGAATAAATATGTAAATTTTTGTGGTTTCTCTCTGTAAACTTGGTAAACCTTGATTCCTGGTGAGCCTTGGCACCGCGATATTACTGCAACTGTACTAGTGTTATCTATGTACACTATGCTAGAAATCCAATAGAGATAGTTGGCTGACAACTTCACTAAAAGCAATATGTCAATAAAAATCTTTATACTGCAGAGATATTGATTATAAAAAGAAAACAGTATCAACTCATACAAAACGAATTTTACAGGAGGCACAAAAATGTTTATTTAATTATTAAATGTTATGAAAATATTAAATATACAGCTTTTATTTACTCAAAATGATATTGATTTAAAAATGTATTGAAGAAAAATCACTAAAATTGATGAGATAGAAGTATTTTTTCGTGTGACCCAAGTCACCTATTTTTGAACTTAAAAGCTAAATTTAGATTTAGATAAGAAAACGTTCATTAAGTTGTATAGATTATGATTATAGAAAAAAGATCTTTTGAAATAACTGATGGTTACGTCTATTATTTCCACAGTCGATTTTTTTTTTGAAATATGTTTTTAAATATATATAAATACATATAAAATGTATTTTGTCTGGAAGTAATAACATTAAATAAGATGTTGGTTACCCGAGTTGTCTTACTTAATATATATAATATACGTTAAAAAAAGTAATTCCCTTAGAAAAGAGTAGACAATTGAAATAAAAACGTTGTGACACTATAAAAGAAATATTTTATTTAAAAAAAAATACAGATTAAAAAGCTCAAGTATCATAAACTCGAGCCATTTGCTTGATGGAATATTAATGAAATGTTTGAAAAAACACTATGCCAGACTATTCCCAGTGAAAATGCAAATAGATGGAATTGGTTGCAAAATGTACCACTTGAATAATTCAACCCCCACACATTAAATTTCAAATGATTAAGAAACATCACTTTCATATAAATATGAGTAAGCTTTTTAAATGACAAAGCTTTTAGTCTAGTCGTTTAATTGAAAATTTGTTTTTCAGTGAATGGTTTCACATTGAATTAATGTAGATTTTTTTTTTTATTTATTTTCTTAACTAGGCATTTATATTATCACACAAACAATATCAACATTTTTCTTTAGAATTTTTTTTTTAGTTTATATCTCGTATCTTAAGTGACAACAAAAATAATTCATTAGTTAATTATTTATTTACTCAAATTTATGATACATTATTTACTATCATAGTTAATCAAGTCCCGAATTGGGTTTAAATGTAAAATATTATACATGAATTAACTACAGTAAATTTTTTATATAAATAATCATTCATTCTATATTATTAGTTGAATAAATGTATAATAAAAGTGATATTTTTCAACAAATTAATCTATTTAGTCTGACTGTATTTTTTTAAATTAAACTTAATCCATGCTCATTCATACAAAATATAATTGTCAAACATAATTTCTTATGAATTCGATTCCTTTCTTTCTTGCGCTTAATGTATAAGCTAAATGTAAAGAAAAAGTTTTATAAACCGCTGAGAACTTTTTAAAAAGCTTTCATTAATAACTGCTACCAATATTTTGTCATGTATAATAATTGTTTCGACATAATTCAATTTTTTGTAATAAATGTCACTCACAAATAATACAGTATAGCACGAAGGATAAAAGCAGCAACAAAATAAAAAAAAAATCTTCGTCTGATCTTGGCATCACGTTTATGTTTGAACTGATTATACGATTCAGCCCAATATGATTTCTTTGTTCTCTTTTAGATGATTTTAAAGAATGATTAACACAAAGGAGCGCGAAACTTTTTAATCGCTTTACTTTCAAAAAGAAAATTTAAATTCTAATGCGCTTACAGACGTTCCTTAACTCTACCATTATTTTTCACAGTTATGGTCAACCAGATGCATGCAAGTATTTTATGTTAATAAATACTAAATCAGCACAAAGGTTTATAACACAAATAATTATTTTTTAACTATATTTGTTAAATAATAGACATTGATTATGAAATATTGCTCAGTACATTTGGACTTGAAAATTGAAATAGAAAAATATGATTGATCAAAAACACTGTATAGCTTAAATTATAAAGGTTTTCTTCAACGTCTAAGGTCTTGCGAAAATTCAATAATTTCAATATTTACTAAATAGATTACAAAAATAGAGTACATGGATCTGTATAATGTTTCAAAAATCTTGATTAATTGTGCATAAGAGATTTTTTTGTTTGGATCTCTCCAGTTAAATAAATTATATAAAAATGACTACCAGCGAAAGATTATAAAATTATTATTGTTTATTAATATTTATTGCAAGTTTTTATCAAAACCCAAACCTTTCAGTAAATCTTGTCTGCATTTTAGCACCGGTAGGATTCTGGTGTCTTAAATACTGTCAGATACTGTCTATAGGATTTATTTGGCGAAGTTAAAAAATAAAAACATGAACTGGGAGGATACGAAGTAACTAGTCAGAGACAAAAATCTTGTGAACTTTTCTTTAAACATACAACAAATATGGAATAAGAAGAGAAATTCGTGATAAAACTAAGTGCCTACTGTAAGGTTATGGTGAATGCATCGCGTTCTGATTATCTGCTATTGTTATAAGTTTTTTTTAATAACGTTGTAGTACTATTTTATGCTTAAAAATCGCAAAAAGGTTGAATACCACTTCCTTATCACTTGGGAAATCAACATTTGGGTCTTTGCAGTTTCACTTCTGTTTTTAATGCTTTTAAGTTGTGAAGCATACAAGATTATGCATGAATTCAAATGTGAAAATATCATAAGAAAAAATAATCATAAATAAAAACATTTAGATGACAATTTTGCTACAAAAATTATTTCTAGCAATCATTATTGATCATATTAATTGTTGTTAAATATAAATTTTAATAATCCGAAACATTTTTTTTTCTTTTAACTCTATTTTTTCATTAAACTTTAACACAATTTTGTAAATGATGATATCCCAAAAATGATCATGACATTTTTAATTTTAACCCACAATTGTTTCAGTTTAATGAAAAAATCAACCACAGTTGACGTCAATAAAAAAATACCATGTTGTAATTCGGTCAATATAGTCAAAAATGTATTTATAAATTTTCTTTTGGGTATGCTATTTGTAGAATTGCTTAAGTAAGTTAATACATGTTTATATTATCATGGGTATAACGTAAAACTAATTATGAACAAAAATACAGGATCTAAAAACTAATTTAAATTTGTTTGCTTCCTGTGTGCATGGTTTTTGTGCATACAATCTGAAAGTTCTAAAAAGCGCTACATGTATCGCAAACAACGATTTATATGACAGCAACTTATATATCTTATATGAGGGTAGTGGTTCCAAAGCGATCTTGTTCTAACATGCCAAAATTGAAACCATAACATTATGAACAAGTGTTTTTTTGTATGAAAGAATATAGTGTCTTTTTTAATGATTATTTTTGTTTTCAATATTTGGAAAATTATTATGTCTACTGGCTTAAAAGCTATAGGATTTTTCTACATTTTCACCATTGAATTTTGGAATAGTTCAATAAGTTCACTTTGGAACTACGCCAATTATATTTTTTTGTATTTAATTTGCGTAAAATTTTATATTGAGTATAACTTAGTATTACATTTAAAATACACAATCCAATGATGAATAAAACAAAATACTACTGTTTTCGATTCCCAATTTTGTGTATAATCAATTTTCCATTCCATTCCCCGGTAGCGTAATTGGTAGCGTGCGTGCCCAGCAATCCAGATAATTCTAGTTTGATTCTCTGATTTTCGGATTTTAAAAATACAAAAATGCAGGACTGGATGCTTATTGGGTTGAGCGATTTTATCATAAACAATTCTTGTGAAAAACGATCTGTCAAGACGTCCACAGATTGCGGAGATTCGTATACTCCACGTTCGGAGTGGGTGTCTTCATACTGTGTATATCCGTATGATTCACTTTGACTTTGAACATAGTATAAAAAAGTATAAAATTAGGATTCATCCAAATCTTGTCTAGATTTTTTTTTTTGATTTCTTTTCTTTCTATTGTTTTAGTGTCAGTCACTACTTTTTTTCGTTTTTTTTTTAATAATAGCACGTACGTTCTCATACTAAAATAACGTATATAACCTCAGAAGTCAAATTTATTATTGCTTATAAAAGTATAATATATAATAATTAATACATTTCTAAGGGTTTAGAATGAACTTGAATCACATTAAGCGGATAATATTTTGTAAAACCGATATCATTCACATGGATTGAAACACCAGTATTTCGGACGTTCATTCAATCGTTCTTATTAGCAGGCCCGGAATATCGATTAAGCAAATTTCTCGCCATCAATCCCAGTGAAAAATCCGTTCACATGCACCATTTGTATATGAAGAGTAATTTAGATTTTATTTGATTAATTAAATTAAAAGCACACAGAATATTTTATATAAAAAAATTCGATCAAACATTTATTCTTCATCAAATATTCGTCGTATTGGAAATTAATATTGTCGAATGAATATGTAATATGTAAAGCTTTTTGAATGATGTTTTAGTTTTATCGATCAATTATTCAGATTAATATTTCAATTAAGAGATTTCAACATTATTATTTATTGATCAAATAAATAAAGAGGATTTTATCGAAATTACACCGAATTGAAAATACAGATTTCATAAACATGATATTATTTTTGATTGGATTTATATTATGAATGTGTTTCATAATATACTGTCAAATTTGTTATATTTGATTTGGAGAATTTTATTACGACCATAAATAAATGTTTGATTTATTGAATGATAATTTCGCTTGGAAATCATAATAATCTTTTGGTAACTTAAAAAAATTGTAATTTCTAGTAAAATATAACTCATCTTATTAACAATAACTGTGAGGTTTTCCAGCGTTTTTATTTGTAGTGTTATTTTGTATGGGCTTTTTTATGAAGTATACGATTTATTTTCTGAATTAACAGCTATTAAAGTAACAAATATGTATTTTAATTCGTTATTTCTTAATTTTCTAAACCATACATTAAATACAATTTAAAATACAGGACAGCATTATTTTGTAAAATGCTATAATTTAGATCCAAGTAAATTCAAATGCAAAATAAAGATTTTAAAAGTTTGAGAAACTTACAAAAAATATATTAAGAAATCGAACAAGATTTAAAATTGTTAATAATTTGTTAACAGTTATTTTTGGTTACTTTTATCATTTGTAGTTATATTTATTTATACTATAAATACTAATATATAAAATAATATAGTATTCTAATGATGCCTATACACCGTGGTGCGAAAAATTTGCCCTAGAAATTTTCAATGGTTTATGAGTGAATAAGTATATTATATTGCTCTGTCTTTAATTCAGTAGGAGAGAAAATAATAGTACAAAATTATCATTTTTTATCACATTTGGTACTAGAAAAAGTTGTAAGAAATATACATTTTAGTTCCAAAAATCGATTGAGATAATTCGGATAATTGGTCTGATTCGATAGATTAGCTTTTGATGTAGTAGTGAATAGAGAAATATATGACAAAATATACGCCAGAACTTTTTTCTGTATCCTTCTAATAGATTGATCACAGACTGTGAAAATATCTGAGATAACTTTACGCTTAATTAAGCTCATCGGAAAAAAACTTTTTTAATGTTCTTTCCGAGCTTTTGCTTGTGAAAGCCAGTTTTTAATAACGGACTGCGAAATGATAATTGAAGTGATATTTTTAACGACTCTTCATAAACTTCTGGAAAACAATTATTACCACGGGGATAATATTTAATTATAAAATCAAATTGATAACACAGCCAAGTATTAAAAACCATTAAATGCATTTATGCGTCTAATTGAAAAAGATGATTTGATTATTTCACACTACTGAACATATTTCCATTTTATGAAATACGAAAATTATTATTTGATAAAATTTGTGTTTAGTAAAGTTTTTTTAATTTTACATATTGATATGTTTCTTCTTCCATATTCACTCGAAGTGGAGCATACATATAAAATAGTTCCTCTCACCCGTCAGTACTTTTTTATTCTCCCTGCATCCCGTAAATACGCCGAATATATTTTGTAGATATATTTTTTAACAGTTTTCCAGGACACCAAACACCAAAAACGTTGGCTTCAAGAGTAAGTAGCCTCGGTTAAAAAAATAATATATTTATCATACACTTTCGTTAAGTGAATGTGCCATCCATCTAGTCGCCCTTTCTTTACTCCTGGTTTCAATCAGATGTATCATAGAGCTCCGATATTGATAATTTATTTGACGGAAATATAGAAGAAGTATGTATAAATTATCCAAAACTTAGGTTACCACGCACTCAAGTATGCTGAAATTAAACATAAATGGAATAAAAATAGATATTTATTTAAAACACTTTTATTTATTTGGTCAAGTTGTTATTTAAAAAGCTTGCTGTATGAAACGCTTTCATTTGTTGAAATTAGTCATTGTAAGCTAATATTTTTTTAGGTTAATAAACTTTCTCATATTTTGTATCATTGATAATAATAATGCTCGATGCGAAGTATTTAATTCGTTTTGGAATGTTACAAGTAATATATTTTTTTTACAAAATACAATACTTTTGTATACCTTTTAAACGTGTTTTGACGTTTATACATAATATAATAGATACGCGCCATCACTGTACTACTTGTTGTCATAAAGAGATGTTTTTGTCGTACCAGTAAATAGGTATCTTTTTTAATAAAATAGCTATGATAGTATAAAGCCCGTTTGGGGAATAATAAGATTTTTTTACACCATTTTGGACGTCGGAAAAATGATGTATTGTATGAAAAGAAGTGTTTCTTTTCAGGCAAACATAATCATATGCTTTTCCAAAGGGACAACATTTTATGATACAGTATATTATCCTAAATGACATGTCTATTTCAGTTTCAAAACTTTTTTTTTGTTTATTTGCTTAATTGATAGTATACGATTTACAATATATCGTCGTATTACTGGCAAAACACGTTAAAGTAAAAAAATCAGTTTTGTGATAGTCAAGTGTTAATTTTTGAGTCTCTCTATTAAATACATTTTACGACAAATTCTTAAGGTATAATGGATTATTTGATATAAATTATCGTAAAATTTATTTAACAAAGAGACTCAAACATTAAAACTCGATTATCTCAAAACTCACTTTTTTACTTCGTAACGTCTTTTGCCAGTTATACGACAATATAATAAATAGTATATGAGTATTAAACGATATTTTATAATAAATATGTTCGTCTTTAAAGTAAAGCATACGGATCTCTACAAAATATTGACATTCAAATACGAAATTATTGCATAACATTTAACTTTTAAAGATTTTAAGATTTATTTTTCACGACATTCGGTAGTCGAGAATCAAATATCAGCAAAGAATTTTGATTGGGAATGAAATATTAACAAATTAGAGAAAAGATGTCATACATTATTAATATGGATAGTTGATTAGATTATAGCGTAATAATTACAAAGCTAAAACAAATTTAACAGAACCAAATAATATAGATAAAATATAATATATGTACAAGAAAAAAATATTGTATATTGTTGTCAAAAACTTGTTGATTGTAAATGAATTTTCCCGGTGACCACGTTAACGGTGACGAATTTAATACCTAACTTGTGATGAATAGTGTGACTAATACTTTTCACAGATTGCATGGTCTTTGGTCTTTATGCATTCGTCTAGAACTACTATTATATATACCTGTGGGTGTTAGGTGAAATTAGTACTTTATTCTGCAAAGTCAATCAATCATTTTAATGTTATCGTAAAGTCTCGAAGAAATAGTATTATGGGCAGCTGCACGCAGTATATGTATGATATCTGCCTTGGAGTTCTGATTATCTGATTCAGTGCTAATTTTTAGATTCTTGGACTTGTTTTAAATTACTTGACTTTTGATACATAATCAAATGATTTTAACGCTAATTTGAGTAATTATTTTAGCAGATTTAAAATAATAGAAAACATCAATTTTTACTAGACGCGTAGGGTTCAGTACAGTGAATATTGACATAGTAAGGCGAGAGTTAAAAAACCTAATGAGTAGAGTAGTATATTTAATAATATTCAATACTTAAAATGATGAAATAGCTTACTAACTCAACAATACCATAAATAAATTATCAACGACCTACAAAAAGGTTGTTGTGGTTTGATACACACTTTATGTAAATTTCACATCATAAATATTTCTGCCTTAATAGCCGTACGGCCAATTTCAAAACAAGCCTACCCATATCACCCCCACGGTTATAATAACACGAGGCCGAAAACGTAAAAATATCTCCATTTTTCTTTTCAAAATAGCCATTTGTTACAATGATATCGTCTTTTGACAGCCTGGTAAATTATTCATGTTCTACAGGAAAAACTTACCTCGGCCGCCGTCATAGTGTATTAACATATTTCCACTCCACTTTGATAGGGAGGCATAGAGGGCACGGATGAAAACGTTAAAGTCCTGGCTAGAAAAAGGATTTTAAAAGGTGGATAACAGTTGTTTGTAAAGCTACCGCTAAAAAACTTTCAGTTTTAAATCCAACCAAACAAATTGATTCAGAATTGACCGTATTTATATAAATAACACCGCACCGAACAAAATACACCAAGGTATACTAGCAATAGACTCCCCCGTGATTTTATCATCACTACTAACCGTTGCGGATTAGACAACTATAACGCGGCAAAATCTTTGCCACGTATTAGAATTGTTAGAAATCCAGTGTATAAATGTGGAAAGCAAAATAAAGATATCAATCACATTGTTTAGGAGTATAATCTCCATGACACTCAAAGATTGGGCCTATTACAAAGTTTATTCAGACTTAAGTTTCAACTGCGTCTTTCAATGAAAGTTTTGTTACAGTCCCCACATATTGCTTAATATATGCAGGTTTTTAAATTTGTAAAAAAAACAATTATATATTCTGAAATAAATAAATGTTACTCTAAAATACACAAATGTGTATTTAACTTCTTATCAAAAATACTGGGTGGGCTTAAAAACATTAATTTTTTGGTGTAATTATAACGGCATAGATTATTTTTATTGGGCGATTCAACACAGTTGGGTAAATGTTCACAAGTATACTTTATTCAGGCAGTAAATATTAATCTGCGAAATACAAAAAATCTGAACAAAATAAAATAAATAGCCGGGTCTTTTTGCACAACGCTGATTTATTATGGTTTGCAAATAATATTTTCTTTTATTCGTCTATTGTTCCTGCGTTCTACAATATATAATAACAACGGAATGTTTTCAGTACACGGTTTTGTTGAAAAAATGTGTTATAAAAAATATCCATGTTTTTCAATTCTACAAGAGCTTTTTTAAATTTTACACGGTGATGAATATGTATTATTTATTACTTCATAGTAAAATAACAAAGTAGGAAGTCGTAAAACTTTCTAATTTTGGTATGCTAATTTAATTTATTTATCGCGTAATCAAAGGTTACATGTGTACCTAATTGAAAAATATATTTCATTAAAAGCTTTTAAACTTTTTTCAATGCTCGATTTATTTAACTGAACCAATTACATTTACAGAAAATCATATTATTATCAGTTGATAATTGATTATTAGTTGGAAATAACTCATTATAAAAGGGACCTTTCTCAATTAAAAATAAAATGATGAATAATATAACATAATTTTGCTGTAATAATTCACTCGTATAATATTGATGATTGTTTCATGGAAATCTTAGTTATTTTAATATAATAAAAAAGATTACATGATAATCCATTTGTATTAAGTAAACCAAAATAGTTTAAAACTATTTTGGTACACAAATGGTAGATATTAAAATCTCCGTGCAGATTAAATAATGTAATATTTAAATTAAATTTTTAGTGGCGTCGATTTAAAAGCTCACACAATAACTGTGTCATTTATGCATAAATAAAAGTATGAATGCAATACTACTCAACTGTTTTGCTATGATATGTTGGTAAAACGATAGGATCGCGTTCATTAAATTCCTTTAGTGATTTTAACGAGGTTTGAAAGTAATAAAAGCATTTAGTAGACGATAGAGAATCCTCTTTCACCACCTGGGGACCATATTATTTTGCAAATAGCTAACCTAACTAACTTGTTGTTTAACAAAGGTGTTAATTGATACAAAACTTGTGTGGTAGATGAGTATTTGGTGTAGTAGCTTATGAATGAATTGCATCAATTATCTATAAAATATATGGTGTTTTTTTATACCATGTTCGCTCAGAATTTGGAGCAAATTGATCAACAAAGTATGACGATATACATCCTGAAAGTGGAGTATATAGAGCTTTTTAATGTAATTACGTGTTTTGAAAGATTACCTTTCATTAGAATTGATTGTTAGATAATTACTTTAACCCAATGAGCATCCAGTCCTGCGTCTTTAGACATTTTTTAAATCCAGCATATGTGAGAATGGAATCCACACTTTTGGGTACGAGACGCTCAGGGAGACGAACTTATATTTTATGAATATAAATCCTCATAAAGTGAAATCTATATTTATTTTATGAATAATATCATTTAATTATTTGTGGCTTTTTTATATCATGCTCACTCCTAAAGTGGACCATATGGATCTACATAATGTGAAAATATCCACTTCGAAAGTAGAGTATTTGGATCTCAGCAATGTGAAAACGTCTTAACAGATTATTTTCACTAGAAATGTTTACTATTATTAACTTTTATTAATTCCACGGATGAAGAAATCAAACCTGCATTTCCCGGATTCATTAAGGTATAATAGACATGACGAAAGTTAATTTTTTATATCAGTTAATTTATAATTCGGTAAAAGTACTGAAATAAAACGATATTTCTAAATGTTGTACATCACTGTTGGTACTAGTTTGCTTGTCTCTTTAAGTTATCTCTAGTCTTGTTTTATTATAACTTGGATGTTTGCACAGAATTTGTCTTTGTTTTTCTTTCTTCTCATCGTTTCAACTAAAAGCCTGATAAAGAAAATTAAGGCTGAAGTATTCGAAGTTTTCTATTATAAGACAAAAAAAAAACACATTTCAACCCCTAACTTGCTTTGTATATATATATAAAATGCTCGTTTTTTTACGACGTTACATCTTTTGTTGGGAGACAAATGACTGTTTTGTTGTGAAAGTGAATTTGAAATGATTATTGCTCAAGTTTTAATATATGTTGTAAATCTAATTACACTTAATCGTGATTTTAATTTTAGTAATCTGTTTTGTTAACTTTTAATGGATGTCTATAATACACTTTTTAAACGTGGTTTTTGTTTTGTGCCTAATATAATACTTACAAACATTCAAATAAACAAAACTCAAAATTTCTTACAAAAAACTGAATCTATTTAAATAATAAAGTGTAAATTAAGATACTTTTTTTATCGAATTAAATTTTCATCTAATTTTAATAAAAATAAATCTACTATGATGCACAATTTTGTAAATTTCACAATACATTATATAGTTACCATGTCCGCTCCAAAAGTGGAGTATATGGATATCCGTAATGTGAACACATATCTTGACAAATTATTTTTTTCACGAGAATTGCTTGTCAGACAACTGCTTCATCCAATGAGCATCCAGTCCTGCATTTTCGGACTGTAAACAATCTGGCAGATATAGGATTCGAACTCGCATTTTCAGCATTGCTAGACGAGAGCGCTTATAGTCTAAACTGTTCGCACTTATAGTAAATGTTAGTGCGTATGATATATATAAAATGCCGAAGTTTGAATTGATAAAATTACATACTTATAATAACGAAGGTACAATAAAATACAAAACTCTTTTATAAAGGGATTATATTATGGTTCAAATAATGAAGTTTTATAATATTTCATTTTGGGAGTATTTTGATAGATTGGCACTCAAACTTTTTCATACTGTGCTACTACATAGATGAAGGAATATAAATTATAATATAAAACAAACATGTTTAATATTAGTGATTTCATAAATATTAATAAATTATTTAAATTTATAGCGATAAGATCAAATAATAAAATTGGTATGTGTTATAATTAAATAAGTTGCTCAACTTTAATATCAGAAAGCTAAATAATCGTACTACAAATAAAAACTAGCTTTCGTTTTAAGCTAAAATCAATACTTTTAAACAGTGTCCTTTCATAAAATATATGTTAAAAGGATATCATACAAATATCATTGATAACTTTCCATAATGTGGGTGCTTAAAAATATCATCATCGTGTTGGCAGAAGTTGGTAAATGACTAAAAGAAGTTGGTAGGGTATAAATGAAAATTAGACCCTAATATATAAAAGCTTTTAGCATTGACATCTACTACTACAAAATTATCTAGGCAGTAGTAAATATTGAGACTAAAAGCTCTTTACGTATAGGTTAAATTTTCATGAGCTGCTATCTCACGTGTTTCTTATTAACTTATTTTTGTTACGGCGATTTATATTATTTTCTTAAAACACTTTTTACCACATATATTTTTAAAATAAATTACTCAACATATATAATTCATTTCTTATTACAGCTATAAAATTTTAACTCAAAGCTTTTGATTCCAAACTGCAAACGCTTACAAAATCAACTACTGGTAGGACTTTTATTTATATTTAATTATTGGCCATTTAAATTAATATTCCATCCCTGTGTGATAAAAAAATAAACAAACTAACCACACCTGTCACAATATTTATAGCTGATTTATGAGAAGGGTATAAAATTTATGTATTTTTTGTAAATTAATTCTCTACGTGCTTATTTCAGTTAAGTATTATATATCAAAACTTTATCAGTTATTTGCATCGCATTTATTGTACAAAACTATAGCAGACATAAAAAATACCCAGGAGAGTGAAAATTTAAGCCAAACTTATCAAAACATATGCAGCGCTTATATATTCGTTATGTTAAACTTGTATATTTTAATACAAACTAAATTAAAATATGCGTGACACATTTTTAAAACTTTGAAATTATTTATTCGAAAAAATACTTATTATTAAAAAAATATATTTCACTTTTACGAGTCTATAATGTATGTAGTTTTTCTGTTTTTGTTGTAAAATTGTGGCACTTATGATTATTCGATTATTATTTGATATTTTTTGATTTATAATTGAATTTACTTGTATTTTGATTGGCTGCTTGTATACCACTGTGTTTTTATCGCCATTCGATCAAATTAATATATTCTTTGTCAATATGCTTTCACTTTTGTTTATCTTTTACTTGAAAATCCTAAAAGACAAAATTTAAATTATCCACAATAATCCGTAAAAAAATTTACGTACTATAATATGTATTAATATATTAGTTTCAAATTGAACGTCAATTTGTATACATATACTTATCACACATTGTCAATTATTCTAAATTTCAAATATTCTTAGTTATTAAAAATCCAGTGATTAATTTTTATTTAGTCTAGTTCTTTTAGTT
>JAGVSQ010003494.1:0-21466 GCA_022683975.1 Rhyacophila evoluta
TCGCTAACAGTGATCTCACATATGGAAGTTTACCAGTTTTAAATAATTCAGAACAGTACTATTGTTGAAAAAAAATATTTAAATATCTAAATATATACAAGTTCTATCATTCTTTATATTCGTTCGTAGTACTTGATGGAATTTAAGATGCGTAAATCGGCTTTTATCCTCTTACATCTGCGAATCAATGGTGAGATTCAATGGCGTAGCGTGCTATGAAGCAGAGACGCGTTTGCATCAGGCGGCATCATGTAAGGGGCGGCAAAAGTAGTGAAATCAATACAAATATTCCAAAAACACGAACCATGCGGGGCGCAAAATATTATTGTGAGGTGTTGAAATTGTTTGATGAAGTGCAATATTTTTGAATCATCTAGGCGTGAGACCTGAAAAACAGACTATTGGTGAGGAAGTAACGTAGAGGTTAGTTTGTGCGCCTCTATCTGAAGAATGGGGACTCAATTTCCACATCTGTCGGATATTTAAAAATCTGATAACGTGGGACTGGATTCCCATTGGATTAAGCAATTGTCTGACAAGCTATTCTCATAAAAATTTGTCTTGATTTGTCTTCACATAATGGAGATTCCACTTTCAGACTGAATATCTTCACACTATCTAGATTCATATGCTCCACTTTTGGAGCGACCGTGATATTAAAACGTCTATAAGTGGTGGCTACCGTCTTGTTCTTTGGCAGTGCAGGTACAAAATTCTTGGATTTAAATTCTTTCAGACATTACCTATATTAAGGTATTTTTTCTATAAACTTTTTTATCTTTATATTATGGAATTTCGTTTTTCGTGTATATCTCCCCGGTAGCGTAGTTGATAGCGTGCGCTCCTAGCGATCCGGGGAATGCGGGTTTCATTCCTCATCTGTTGGATTAAAAAAAACAGAAATTTTAGGACTGGATCCCCACCGGGTTGAGTAATTGTCTGACAAACAATTTTCGTGAAAAATAATCTGTCAAGACGTCTTCAAATTGCGGAGATCCATATACTCCTCTTTCAAAGTGTATATCCTCACACTGTGTAGATCTACAAAATACATCCTCCATGTTGTGAGCGAACATGGTATAATAATAATAAAAAAATCATTTGTAGTATTGAATGTAATAGTTGGTTGACAGCCAATTTTTCCAGCTATTTGACATCTAGTCCTACATATTTCGATTAAAATAACTAAAAAAAACAACGACTAAGATTAAATTTAAAGTCCGTGCGGGAGTCGAATTTGTGGCGTTAATGTGGAGATTTTACTTAATTTTAGTCTATAATTTTTAAGAGGCTGATACTTAAAATAATGCTTCTTAATACTTTAAGAAGCTATAAGGAACGTTGTAAAATTGAGATTAGTGACTTTAGATAATTTTAAAAGCTTCTTTTAAGATAAATTGCATTATTATAAAATGACAAATTTATGTCACAAAAGCGGATCTGTCATTTTGAAAAGCACTTATGTGACGAAAGCTATCTAGACTTTACGGACACCTTGAGTAATAATTTAAGCTCATAAAAAAGCTTCCTTGATTATTCATAAACGACCCAAGAGCGGTAATCCTCTCATGAAAGAAGGCTGTATTTAGCACGGATCCCTAAGCAAACCTCGCCTTTTACACTGGCACTTAATTTTGCGAAAGAAAGTCTCCGCCAGGATTGTGTGCTCATAGCCTGTCGCTCCGTCAATATTTGTTCGAAATCTCATCGCATTATAAAATGCCGGTGAACTGGAGAAGATCAGAGCCTCTGAGCTCCTGCGACGTGAATGTATGAGGGTGTGTCCACACACACACATCATCTAACGGTGCGACAGTTTTTTAATATAAAAAATACCAGCGATGTGAACCGGAGCGCATGAAGTTGGATGTGCTCGTGCACACTGTGCGATAATACGTATGTGTGTGAGTACGCCCCTAGCATACATTGTGAACATACAGTCACTTCGTACACAAGCGTGTCAACACATGCATATAATAAATACTTATCCACCTTCTTACGAGCATACAGAGTCGGAACAAAAATATAAAATTTATATAATATTTATACATTTAACACTTGGCCTGCGGGAACCGTGATTTTACGTTATTGAATACTCCAGCGGCTATTCTATCGTTCTGTGCTTAATATTTTTAATATTTTGACAGCCAACAATAGCCAATACTTTCACTACATTTTTATAATAAACCCAAAAAACTTTCTCGCTCTATACTTCGTAAATGTCGTCACTTCTCATATCAATTTAAAAGTGTGTTAAGCTTATTCTATCCTAGCCTATCCATTTTGGACCAAAATCGTCTTCCTTGGTTTGATATACTTTTTTTCAGTTTTGGTAAAGCATTTTAAATACTTTCGTAAGTTTTAAATGAGTTTATTAATATTAATGCCGATGAGGATTATATCTCATTTTTTCTCAAACATTAAAAATTCGCAATATATTAGTTTAAGTGATAATCATATAAACTGTGACAATAATATAATACTGAGATATTGATAAATTGGTTCCGCCCAGAATTTTTACTGCAATAAACAAAAAATATTGAAATATATTAAGTACTTTAGTAAATATGTTTATTTTCGCAAACGTTAAGCGCATTTTGCGATTTTTCCAAAAGTAGCCCGCAGGTTAAGTGTTAATATCCATATAAATAAAAATATAAATGTTTGCTCGATCAAAATCTTTTTTATTGTCCCTCTCTACTATGAGTAAATATTTAACATTAACATAATAGTTCACTTCATATAATTACATTTGATATATTTAAAAAAAAATAAGATTTCTCCGAATACAGATACAGCTAACATTTTCCCATTAGGTTGTCGTGCGCGCTTTGCATCCGAGGAATATGGGTTCGATTACCACATCTGCCGGATTTTTAAAAAACCGAAAATGCCGGAGCGGATGCCTATTGATTTGATCAATCGTGTGACAGCCAATTTTCGCCAAAAATAATCTGATAATATAAATAACATAATTTGATAACATTTACATTGCGGAAATCCATATACTCCACATTTGAAACCGACATCTTCGCAAGCTGCAGATCTCTATGCTCCATTTTTGAAGTGGGCATGTACATAAAAATATGTATTATTTAATGCCCCCTGCCACGAGCTCCACTGATATCTGTGTAGAGAAAAACATAAATACTGTCCACATTAAATGGTTTAATTAATAATATATCTCGTATATTTTTTCTATTCAAAAAGTTTAAAGTAGCACCTTAATATCTTAAAAGAAATGTTAAGTCTTAGCTTTTATACCATTGTTAAAAAACTTGGCTTAAAGTCGTGTTTTAACCCATGGTTGTACATGTTCTTTCATTTTAATTGTTCGTGTACAATGCGGATCTGCGATAAGTCTCTAGCCATACAAATCTTACATAAGCTACTTTATATGTAGGAAAGCATACACTCTTCTCAGTTAGTGTAGTGTAGAGATTGAATACACTCTTAAACCCGTCGTAGAAGTAAAGTAGAGATCTCTACGCGTTAACCTAAGCATTCCAGTCACTGAAATGTTGGGAATTAATCTATGATTTTATAATATAATCCATAATTTAAGTAAATTTAACGAAACGAAAAAATAATTTACCAACCCAGCTTGTGATAATATATTTAATTATATCGATTATAGGTTGGAAAAAAGATGTAACATAGCATTTTTTCGATAGTCACAAAGTATACAACTTAATACACGTTCTGTCAAAAGGATGTAAACTACAAATGCCGAAATAGTCTCTAAATTCAGCTTTTAAATATAAAAAAATGGCCTGTCAAATTTGCAACCAGGAAAGAATATATTTCCACCACATCAATTTGAATGTTTTTTGTTCAACAATTTATTAAATTAATATCAGATTAGGTAAATAAAACAACAGTTTAAATCGTCGTGCACTTAAGGTTATGTCTATTTAATATTTTGACTTTGGTCCAAAATCATTACACAAACATTTTTTGTTCTTCCTGTCAAAGACTTGTTTCAATATTTAAAATTGTTTTCGAATTGGGATTATTTTTCATTTTTAAACTATTGTATTTAAATGTTGTTAGTTATTTTAGTTGTCTTTATTTCACTAACGTTTATTAAATTGTGAAGAAAGTATTTGCAACAATCCAAAAGACCAATTTGATTTATTATTGCAAATTTATATTTACAGAAGTTTACATATAGTTAACGATCATTTAATACATTACAGGACTGTCTAAACTTTATCAAGAATTGATGTAATATCCAAATAAGAAATATTGATTAAAATTCATTAAAATTTTCCAGCAAATTCTTGATTATTGCCAACTTATTACGAGTCCTTAAACGTAACTTCACTATTTCTAACTATACATCTATCTTCAACAAACAATCAAAATCTTTAAATAGCAATCAACCGACTTCATATCAAATGACTACTCAATTTAAGCTCAAAAGTATTTTGCGTTTAAATAGCGACTTATTTAGACAGATTATTTTTCGCACGAATTACTTGTCAGCTAATCTTTAGATTAATTGACTTAAGTCATATATTTATACTTTTTATTAATTCTGATACTGAGGAACTTAAATTCGTAATACCGCCTTGGAGACACGTGCTATTATCAATTTATTGTTCATCACAACCGCGAACCAAAAGTTAATTTGCTATTTTAATAATAGTTCAATTTTTATTTTCATATTCCTGAACACGTATGATTTTTCAGCTGCAATCTCTACGTGAGCTGTAGTCTTCTTTTAGTTTTCATCCAGAGTAACAGCGTAGATGCGTCGTAAAAGCGCCTCATTTTTTCGCTTTAAAATTAATTTTAAAAGCAATTAAGATTTTCTTTTTGAGACAGCTTTTTCACAAAATTTCTTTCATGAATTTTCACTCCGCTCTTTTTCCGCATTTAAAAAATGCGGTACTTTCCTTCATTAAAATTAAAAGTTCAACTTGCTTTAAACATGCTCGCAACTTATTAACAAATAGGTATGTAATCGTGTTAAGTTTTTAACAAAAATGTAAGCTTGTAAAGTTTATCAAACTCTGTTTACATTCTGTGTGACTAAAACGTAATCTAATCATAAGCCAGGAAGCGTGAAAAATTATGTGCTCATCCAATTATATTTACCATGTCTGCTCTGTAAATTGAGTATATTGATACAATACAGTGATAGTATGCAGTGTGAAGATGTCCACTTCACAAATCGATCTCCACAATATACGCACTCGTCTTGACAGATTTTTTCTCGAGAATAGATCGTCAGGTAACTGCTTAACACATCCTGCATATGTTGATCAATAATTACCAAAAAAAGTTTAATTGAAACAAAATTATCTTTATTATTTACAATAGAACTATGACAATATATTATATCCTTTATGGTTCGCCTTTCTCGTTTTGGCGTTTTCAATGCGTACGTGAAACATTCAAATATTATAACACCTTTAAGTAATTACTTGTTGATGTAGAAATGTGTACGCAATGGTTTGAGTATTTCGTTGACTGAATCTTGAAAAAAACACTTTTAAGATAAGTCTTTTGATTGTCGTTGTATATTAGCTCTAGTCCTGGAGTTGGCATGATATTAAAAAAATAACGAAAACATAAATTTCAGAGATGTAAATTTAAATCATTTATTTTATTGACACCATTATTTGAAAATATTAATTGGTTTTTAAATCATGTAACATTAATCCTCAGTAGAAATTCATTATTCATATTGAAATAATAACGTATTAAAATATTTATGTCGGCATTTCTTACATTTTTTACGTAAATTATACATTTAAGTTTCCGTTTTTTTATCATGCGTACTCTAACAATATAGCATATGGATTTCACATCATAAATATTAATTTGAACAGTTTTTCTCGAGACTTACGGATTAGCCAATTAATTACATAACCAACTTGACATTCAGTCAAACTTTTTTAATTATAAAAAAAACTACATAATTTAAATCCGCAATCTCCATCACCGCACGTATTTATGAAAACCACTAAGAGGACAAGGAATATATAAAATCCTTAATTTAATACGTGTCTTAAAGAACTTTACTGAAATAGTTTGTACTCGCAAACAGTGGTTTAAGCTTCCGAGGCACTATGTACAAAGCTCTCTACTAAATCCTGTTTCAAGTCTCGAAAGCTTTTCTTACGTTACATTATGTGACACTACATATTATGGGTAGTGTGTATACTCCGTGTAGGTGGTGTTAGCTGGTTCAGACTGTTACTTAATATTCCTTAAGCATGCTTTTAACAGGATTCTGACAACGACCACTGGATTTAACTGTATTATGGAGCAGTGGTCTGAAACCTTTCCAGCTCGCTGTGCACTATGGTAATCTCTAATCTTTGGATTTAGTTTTGCGCCCAAAGAAATCAACATTTTCATGTATTATATATTACAGGGCTGTCCAACTAGGCAATAACCTGGTAAGTCGCGAGGCAACGTATAAAAAAATCGTTGGCTTTTTTCAACACCCGAATTCTTGTTTTAGATTCACATAAAATATCTATTGTATATAAAATCATAATTTTTTTGCTTCTTGTATCACCGCAAATGTCTTCTGCAAGTCACTTCACGAAAGCATGGTTTCTCATTATTATTTTTAGCTCGCGTAACGTAAGTTCGGAATTTGTTATAATTTTCGGATTCAAAATTATATTTATGACAATGATTTCTGAAATTCGCGAATTCGTAATTTCATTTTCTAATATTTATACTATATTGATTGATGTAGATGAAAAATAAATTACGTGAAAAGGGAAAATATTAAAACTACAATTATTCACACTTCACACTTTATTAAAGATAAATAAAACCATAATATGGTTCATGGATAAAATATTATTTATAAAAATACCATACAAAATTTTTTTAGTACTATGACACCAAAAAAATTTATCTTCTATTTTATCAATCCATTTTTTTTTTCATATTCGTGGCATAAATGAGAATTCTGATGTTTATTCAAAAAATTTAGACCTACCCTGCCAACAGTGATGCTAATGCGTAATGCAATGTTGATGTTTAACAATGGTGTACATTTATATATTTATATATATTTCGATATATTCCAACTGAATGAGCTAAAATGGATAATTTATTTTTTAATGAGATCAATCCAACTCACTTAGTATTCTAATACTAATAATAGTCGTTAACTCGTTTAGAATATTTATTATTCCCATTTTTTATTTACGGCTTATATGTTTATCAATTTATTCAATTTAATTTCTTTTCCATGCACATATTTTCTCAAAGTATCAAATAAATTGAATTCAAAATATACTTCTCCAAAGTACTTTTCACTATTGATAAAGAATTTCTTAAAGTATTATTAAAACACATTAACAAACCACATTTAACTAGACATAATTTCACTGGTTTAATGTGATTCAGTCTTTAATTACATTTCCTTTCTGTGGAATTCATAACTTTTTGATATTTCCCTAAGATCCATATCGATTGTGGAAAGGAAAATGGACAAAATCCTCAATTTAAGAAAGTAGCTTTTTTTTGATAATCACAATGTTTTTTCACAACTTTCACAACTTAATACATATTCTATCAAAAGGATATAAGCTTAAAATAGCAAATTACCGTCTAAATTTAGCTTTTAAGTTTGAGAAAAAGATGGCCTGTAAAATTTGCGACCAGGAAAAAGATCCTACCTAATCCATTTCATTAGTTTATCTTAAATAACTTATTAAATTAATACTCTTGAGTAAATAAAGCACCAGTTTTAGTCGTCATGCACTTCAATGTTGTGTCCATGCAATGTTTTGACTTGGCGCAAAATCATTAGATAAACGTTATTATTGCCTCCTGTAAAATTTGTTATATGTGGGTCACGTCCTTTTTCCTTTCCACAACTGATATTTTCCAGATTTTATTCAATGGCAAGAATCAATTTTAACTAATAATTATAAAAAACACAACTCCTTTTACATATTTATATAAACGTCATCTTTTGCTTTCATTCCAATATAGATAAAAGAAAAACATAATTACCGAAAATACCTGCATTTAGAATTTTTTACCCTAAAAGCAATGGAAAACCCTGTGTACCTATTTATAGGACGCATCCTAATTTTGAGGTAAAGCGATTCAAGAAATCTTCAACTGAAATATCAGCAGACAGCATGGATGACGACATTCTCTGCATGGACGATAGTGATGACCAAAAGGAAGACGAGCTGGACCATCATAATGACTGTATAACACAACAGGAATGGGATGCTTTGTTTAATGAGCACAATGATGATTATGATAGATATTGTGATTTGAAGTTTATATATATTAATTAATAATATTAAAAATAAGTATTCATGAGATCTACTCTCTGAGAAAAAAATCCGTCCTATTTACGGTAAATAATAATATTTCAATAAACACTTATAATTTAATTGTTTCTCATAATTAAGTTTCATCAAAATCTGGTAAAATCAAAACCAATGCAATAAATTTAGTAAGGCAGTTGACAGAGAAGAGCGACGCCTCTCATGACCCAATGATCAGGGTCATGCTTCGTGGGCAGGCGTACACATAGAATGAAATTTGTAGAGTGGCCGGTGGTCGATAGAACTCCTCTTCTTTCGCCCGTCTTGTACAGCGGACAATCATAGAAACATCCTTCCTCAATATCAGACCGCTTCATGGGAACTAACCATATCTAAATATAAAGAAAAGTTATTTCGATTATGCAATTAATATTGGCATTCTCGAGGAGGTTTTATAAAATATCGAAGGGTATATTTTTGAGATTTATTATTATACAGAGCTTCGCTGCCATCCAATTGCTCAAGCCATGAAGCATCCGTCTAATATATCGTAAACAATCTCGAATAGTTACTCTTATTTTTACTTACAAAATCTATTGTGAGCCTTAACCCATTAAGGAGTATGGAAGTATTATTACGTCCAATGCTGTTTGTGTCTAAAAGAGTATAGGCACAATTCTGTGTCTGGCCATATGCCGCTAAAATTGGTATTTCTTATTCAAATATAGATTGTTTCAAATACTATTGAATACTTCTGAATACATTATGGAAAAAGTTAGCATATTATCATATATATCAAGTATCAAAATATCACTATGAATAAACTTACTCATGAATGAGTTAATATTCTACATTCACAGTTCAATAAACTCAAATACTTACAATTGGAAATTGATCATATAGAACTTTCGGTAGGGCTTCATCCAGAACGTGATTCTTTTTATCCCAACGAGCCCCTTCCAAAAATAGTCCTTTTATGTACACGCCCTCTTCTGGATTGTCTTTTATGTTATCGTTTTTCATAACCTTAAAAATTTCATTTGTAAAAAATTTGTACACTAACTTTATCAAAAGAGCACCAAATTAATATATAATAGACGTTTCTTAACGATGAAATGTGATAAGACGATTATATAATAGTATATCATTTGCATATTACCATACAATGTTCATTAAAATTTAGTAATGTGTCTGAAGAGATATGCTGCTAAGAAGCAAAATATACCTTATCATTGTATGAATATCATGACCATGAAAGCTCCTAGCGGATCCGAGTTTTCGGCAACAACTCATTTCCCCTTCTTCTAATCAGAAAGGTCAACAGCTATTTAACTTTATTTAGCTAGTAATCTTTCAAGTACTTCTGCACCCTGCCATATTATTGGATGCTCTTTAATTCGTATTATTTTATTTATATAATATTCAATATAAGACCTAATGTTCAGTCTTCCACATTAAAATGTTTCATTATTCCTGATCACAAATGTTAAGTGCAAATTGCTGTATTTTCCAATTGTATAATTGTTCATTGAGAATTCTTCTCCGTCGTAAACTTAATTTTAATTTCGACAAAGAAGTACATTTAATAGTAATATTTACCACAAAATTGAATGCCAACTGATCAATCGGTATTTGGTGCTTTCTGGCGTAGCTCTGCTGTGCAGCGGTGAGGAAAGCTTGCGGAAAGTAGAATCCTGACAGCCAAAATACAACTGGTGGTCCAGAAGTGTACCAAGTCTAAAAAAATTAATATTTTACATAACGTGTTCGTATAATAATAATTAGAATCAACAAAAGAATCCTTTCTAAGTACCTGATTAAAAAGCTAACCAAAAGATACAATCAGAAAATTGAACTTATGAATTATGTACTCGAAATAAGTGATTTAGTGCTTTAAATACAATAAAATAGACTTACTGTATTAATAATTTCATACCTGTAAAAATTCAAGTCTCTGTAAAAAGTCTTCCACGTAGCTAGAAAATGGTTTTAATGATGGGTAACTGCTACTTGCCCAGGCATTCGGAATCTTCCCTCGTACCATACTTGTAAGAACTTCCTCGGTGGTTTCAGTCAGTAGACTGACACCTGAATGTTTAAAATGTTTCAATATTGTATAATTATAAAAAAGCAATTAAATAAATGAGAAATTCTTCAGTTTTCAGTTGATAGTTAAGCAACATATCTCTTCTTATCAAGTTTTCACTATAGTTAAACTTGCATTATCATCTATTTTATTTAAACATTTAAGTATATTAGAAATTACATTTACCATTTAAAGTTTTATCTGCATGAACATAATAAAATAACAGGCAATCAATATTTTAATTCGTATTATTAATTTACACAGAGATAATTCCTTTCAAAACATATATTGGTTAAGAGAAATGTCAATTTCATAAAGCTATGACCTCCAATATTACACACAGTCCAAAAGATATTCGGTCTAACATATAGAAAAAATATACTCAAAATTCTGAACATCTATGAACAAATTACTTTTATATCTCACCTTGTATGGCACCAACAAGAGCTTTCAAACTATTGGTGATGACAGTGAGCAACCGTGTGTACCGGGCAGCTTCTTGCACTAATACGATTGACAACGGAGTCATCAGAGAGGCGTCAATATCTCCCTCGTGAGATGTTCCGGAAAGCACTTCTACAGGGAGTTTAGCTAGGACATCTTTTGCTATTGCCAGTGCTTTTTCTTCAGGAGTAATACCCACTACACCTGACATTGCTGATTCCTGAAATTATAGTCGATTTTTAATTTAGGGTATAGACACAATGGTCAATAACGCATGCTTGGATAAAAGCTAGAATTTAAGAGTCAAAATTGATTTAATACAACTATTATTGTGTAGGGTAATAAATTTTATATTTAATAATGTTTTATGAGATGGTTGATCTTTTCTTAGTTCTTTCTAAATCTATAAAATATAATCAGTTACAATTCTACTAGAGATAATCATACTCTACTTTTTAACAAATGTTTTCAGATAATATAAGAAAGAAACAATGAAAAGCGGAATATAAAAAGGAATCTATTTTTAATACCCAATAACCCTAACAGCCCAATTAAATTTTTCCTGTAATTTGGTTTTACACATAACGTTTATTTTATTATAAACGCAATTATTCCAACTGAAAAATAACGAATTATGTATAATATAGGATGAAATTTCTTTAAAATATATTAATATAAAAAATACTAATGTACGGTTATACCTAGAAACCCCGATTTTGACTATTACATATTTATAAATATTTGTGCAAAAATTTATAAAATGACAAATTAAACTAAAATAAACAATAAGCAAACAAGCTAAAAAGTCAAACAATGAAATCTTCTTACCAAATATATTTTCAGCAAATCCTTTGATAGCATGTAACATAAAATAGCAATATATATTAATAGTATCAATCAGTAATATTGTACTATAATTTTAGCATATACTAAAAATTGTTTAAATGTCAAGGTACCCAAAATATCATTTAAGACCTACTAAACAAAAATAAGTAATGAAGTATGGCTAAGTTTAATTTTTTTTGTGAGAAATATTTTCATCTATCAACACATGAAACATTATTATACTGTATTACAACATAAACACTCATATAATTTGAAAAAATTGACTCACCGTGCGATCCTGATTTGTTGTGTGAAAGATGCCCATGAAAACAAGAATTACAGTTAAGCAAAGAATCTACTACAGTCAAATCCCATTATAATGAAACTCGTGGGACCACCTATTTCGTTGAACTGAAATTTCATTATAAAGGTAAGTAAAATAGGTATATCATTTTTCTGGTCTGCCATGATATATTCGTTATACTGGAAATTTCATTATTTCGGTATTCGCTATAGTGGGAAATAACTGTATAATGGTAATAAATATAAAAATGGTTCAAATAAAATACTATGTGATTGACTTTAATCAACAATAACCCTCGATAATACTCAGAAAATTTATCAAAAAATATATTGTTGATAAAAGTTTAACATGAAACCTCATCTTTTCTTCAGCCACTCCATTATGACAGATCCACCTGTAAATATTTGACAACAGGCCAGCTATCTCAATTTCATATATTATATCCCATAAGCTAATACTCTGTCTTGCAGCAATATGATAAATCAGCCTTTACTTTCAGCTTAAAGCAACAATTCCACCCACTATAAAACTACTGTTACATTATTCTATAAACAAATAGTATTCAAATAGGTACAAACTTATTAAATTACATTATATTCTCATCTTATATGTGACCAGATTAACTACATATATTGTGAAAAATGGACAACAGAAACTGTTTTAATTACTCAGTATCTCAAATTTTACTAGGTATGAGTTATCTGTAAATGCTATGTTTTTATTTCCATTGCAGATTTGATTCCGGCAGCTGCATTCAAATAATGCCCACTTTTTCAGAAATATTCAGACTGAAGATATGAGTGTAAATGATTGAATGAATAGCTAATAACTAATCCAGTATATATTGATACATATACTGCCTTTATAAGCAAAAATGCAGCTAATGGCAAAAGTTCAATTATGAGAAAATAGTTTATCATATTCTTCACTGCTGCTTAATGTGTCCTTATGTATAGGCAAAAAAATAGTGAATCATCATTTCTAAGCAAAAAGACAGCAAATGCATATACCGTATTTTTACTTATGAATCATGTTTTACTTAGTTCTAGCTTTGAAAAACTCAACATTTTTGCAAAAGTAAAAAACACATTATGATGATTTGTGTACTAAAATTAATTATTTTCTTTTTATATTCTTATGAAATTATGTTCAAAATTGTGTTTAGTATAGTGCCACTTGCTTATTTTAATATGTGATTTTTGCTATTAGCTGCGTTTTTGCTTATGGGGGCAGTGAAGTAGTGAACAGTTCTGCACACTGAATATTGGAGATAGAATGGTAATTTGGAATCCATTCTTTTAAAACAAATTTAATAATTAAATGCGTTATGACCTGAGTGAGAACTGCTGTGTTCAACAGTTGCTCTGCTTCCCGAAAATGTTTGGTGATGTCAGCATTATCATTCATACCAAAGACTCCTGGAGGTGCCGTATTAGGCAACGATCTAGCAAATGAGATAAAATCCGGATACTCCTCTAGATTGGGAGCATAGTAAGCACCTGAAAACATATAATATTCTGTTACCTAAAATGTTGTGTTTATTTGAATGTGTTTATATGCATGCTTATAAGATTCTTTACTATTTCTTATTATCATAATCTTTAATAGGTTTGGAATATATGTACCACTGTTTATATTTATTACCTGATGGCTCGAACAAGTATTTCTCTTTAGATAACAATTTGGGGTTGTAGAACTTCCTCAGAATTGTGTTGAGGCAGCGACGGTCCCAATCATCTGTCACTCTACCTCCGTAGTTGCATTCTCCCGTTAAATATCGGAGTGCAACAAACTGAATATCCTTTAAAAACAACGTTTCAAATTAGCTATAGCAAAAATATAATATTACTTAATCCCATCATATGACATCTTCTGCTTAACTACATCCAAATGTAAAACCTAATAGTAAATGTTATTAATTGTAATGATTAGCCTTTACAATACATAATTACAAAAATATTTCTTTATTTACTAAAATATAATTTAATATCACTGTATAATATAATCACTATGTAAAATAATATTTAATATACTGTTTTCATTATACATATTCATCCCCTTTATGGATAATGAGAGGCTATCAAATTAAGCTCACCTCATATTCGTTAAGGAACATATTCAATTGTGTAATACTAATTTTGAGATCAGTCTCATTAAACTCGTAAGGAATGTTCCATCCCAGAGGACCAAATTGGCGTCTCTCCTGTACCACAGCATGGAAGAAGCAAAGGGAATAGAGCAGCTTCTTGAAATTTTCGCTTTGCTGATTTCCTTCAAACCACTCTACATTGGATATTGGATCACTTTGGTAAGATCTTATTATGTTAGCTCTTAAACCTGTAAAAAATATAATAATAAATGACAAAATATAACTTACTGTTGAACAGAGAAGGTAAACGATCAAAAACCAAAATAAACAACGCATAACAATTTCTTGTTAGAAATGAATGTAGTTTCAATTATAAAAAAATAAAATATACAATATAATTTCAAATGTAACTTCAAAACAAATTTTCAATACAAAAATTCATTTTCGTGTATAATACCATAATTGTCCGATTTGATCAATACTTTATTTCAGTGGTTGAAATGAAAAATAATGAAGGTAGTAATTATAAAATAAGTGTACCTTTTGGTGGTTCATTAGTCATTTTGACGCCATTTTGTAGCACAAAGACTGGAAAAAAGTCACTGGGGTAAGATGTTAGCCAAAGACGGAAGTCAGGATGAGTGGTTTCGGCTTGAAAACCTTCACAGATCTTTAAAAAAGAAAAGCAAAACAGTTTTTAATGGTAGATATAAATTCTTAAAAATATATAAAACAATTTTGAGTTAAGAGACATGATGTATTTTCACCAATATGTTATGAAAGTATTTTAACAGGTTTATTATGAGGCAAATTTATTCTGACGCAAGCATTTTGCTTCCGCTTATTATGGGAACAATGTATGGCAATAAAGTATTATTGAGTGTTATTTACAGAATATATTTGATGAAATTAAAGGATCTTGCCATAGCTTCAGAAGAAGCAAATTAATTTTGTTGCTCCTCCTGAACAATTTAACAAATATATGATACGGATGGTCAACTTATAGTCAACGATAAGTTTTAACCTAACTACAAGATTTAGGCCAGCAACGCATAAACGCAAAATACAGTGCTCTATGCACGGTTCTACAGTGAGTGTAAATACAGTAATATGCTTATTCCTCACTTTTTCCAACGTGGGCATCCAACTCTTAGCTAAATGACAATTCTGTAGCACAACCCACGTGCCACTCTTCATTCCTTCCTCGATCATTTTCACAGCAATTGGACCCTGACCTTGGCCCAAAGATAGAGACAAAAGCCGTGTTGCACCAAATCCCTATAGCATAAACAAGTAAATCAACAATACAAAAATAATAACTGTATACTGTCTAAATATATTGAAAGGAAAAAGCACATAATGAAAATAAAGATCTGTAATCAAATGATAATGAAAACGAGGCGACATTTATCATGTTTTTCTGATATTGGAAAAATGCGTCATAGCACACCCAGCATCGTCTACACAGTAGTGTGTCGCAGCACAGAAGTTGCGGAGTACTGCTATATGGGTAAATCATCTAAAACTATCATTTTTTCAGTATTTAAGTAATTTCTACAGATATTTCTTGCTGTTTAAAACTGATGATGATATAACGAACCTGATCATCGGCAAACTTAAAAAGTGTTCCCATAGGATCCGATCCGGGAGTCAGTACGAAAAGCAGTGGAATGCAACACTGAGAGTCCCCATAAGATGAGACCAAATCAAATGGTGGAGGTTCAACATACTTAACACCCATGGATTCTATAAAGTAAAAAACATTTATTTATTTTTTTACAAATTCTTGACAATTCCTTCCATAAAAAAAAAGAAATAAATGTTATAAGTCATAAAGACTTTTAGGATAACTAAAAATAAGCCAAATATCATACTCTCAACAAAGATTTGAATGGCTGGTACGATTTTATCCTGGCGGATGGTCCTCATCACCAGGAGACTCTGGAAGATGGTCAACTTCTTATTCCATGGAGATGGCAGCGGCTCATCTTGAGGTTCCACCAAATTTATATACTGTTTCCACTTATCTTTATTGCTAATAATAGAATCAGTTAAGCCGTGGAAGTCTTCAAATTCATTTAGTCTAAAAATAATATAACAAATTATGAAATAAGAACTCAGTTCTTAATTTAATCGGCAACAGGACAGACAAATTTAAATATAATACATAGTACGGCAACTCTTTTATGAAGTTTAAAATAGATGATGTTCTTTAATAGTTTTTAATTAAACAGTAATTTTTAAGTATCTTTAAGCACAATATGGCAAACAATACTGAGTAGTCATAATACTAATTCTATCATTTTTTGAAAAACATCTTCTTTGTCAAAAATAAGCATAATTGATGTTCTTCTGGCTTGAAAATTAAAAATCAGTCCGCTTACATGCAGAGTTCCGCCCACTCTTGTGATTCAATGAAATCAACCGGGCTGTCAACTTCGACCTTTGAATTTCCTCCTGCTAATAGAAATAAAAGCTCTGATAGTCTGAGCTTGTCTTCGTGCAACATAATACTCACAGACAGTAGAAGTGAAAATATCATTTTATCCTAAAAATCAATAAAATAAACTCATTATTAATAGGAGAATAACCAAGAAACAAAATATATACCATAGTATATATTTTTAGCAATTTCCCCATCAATCCAAAACAGCAATCAAAATATATAAAATTACACAGTGATAATTATACTGCTTTCCAATGCCACTACACATGTTAAACATTCATAGACTACAAGCTAATGAGATATGATTAATTTACAACAAAACAATCTATCAATAAATAGGACTACCTTAAACCTAAATATTGATATCGCAATATATTCATTTAAATGATTACCTTTTCAAACAAGCTTCGACATATATTTTTGTATAAAGAATAAGTGAAATATTCTGTCAGATCTTTAAGCCGCTGACTGATATCGTCAACTCGATCGGTATTCTCAATTGCAGAAGAGAACAGAGCCTCAAACCATCCCAGTGAATATTGATACATAGGATCAATATGAGACAGCTTATCTAGAAAAAAATATAAGAGAAATAAACATTATATATCAAAGTGAACCAAAAAAAAGCCTTAACGATCAATTCTATTCAGATATTAAACCAGTAATGTTTACCAATTAAAAAGAAGAGCACTGTTGAATGTGTGGCAATCGGGATATACTCCTTTCTGGCTTTATCAATCTGAATTTCTGTTTCAGCAGCCACGACTTGCTTCTCACTGATCTCATTGGCCATGGTTTTTGAGGAGTTCAACACCTATTTTGCAATAATACAATTCAGAACAAGGTAAATTAATACAAATTTGAATGTACTCTTACTATGTAATCGAAGACTGAAAAATAAAAGAGAAATAACAAAGCTTATGGCTTCTTTAGCAGAAATAAATTGTGTTGAAAGTAACATTATTTTGACTCTACGACAAAAATAATAATTGCAACTATTACAGATAAGTATCATATATTGTATCAGCACAACTATTGTATATCTGCTCCAATAATGGCGTATATGGATTTCAGCAGTGTGATGATAATTACTCTAAAAATGGATTACAAAGATCTCCATATTGTAAAAAATTGTTTGCCATTTTCTTCTACGTATCAGCATTTATTTGGCAAAACTATTCTATAGCAATTGAATAATTATATAATATTGTAATTCTGTCAATTAAAAAGTTTTCTCAAAGATTATTTTAATTGTGATACCATTATTAATTTAAACTATGGACAGAGTGACTAACCTGTACGGCCGCTTCATCTTCTAATAATGTATCAGATGTTGACAAAACCTAAAAAAATATTATTTTATTAATCTTCAAGTTAAAAAACTTGACGCTATAAATTCAACATTAATGCCGACTATTTGAGATTCAATACAAAAATAAGCCATCTCACGCAATGATGTCTCATTCTAATATATATGATGAGCAGACAAGCATAATTCCATTTTTGGTCGTTTTACAATAACTATTAAAATATATTCTAAATATAAGAACGCTTCAGCAGGTTTAACAGTAAGCGTCGCAGATGCTCTACAAAAATTAACCTTAAGAAGAGTATGATTTATTGCTGAAAAAATTACTATTCAACATTAAACTTTACTGTTCTGGAAAGTCTTATTTTTGGACTTACTTGCCCTTCATAGATATAACATTCAAGTAATATACATATTGATAGAAAGACACAATGGTTGATTTTAAAATTCAAAATCAAAATAATTTATTATCGTTAAAATGTGTCTTTAAATCACCGTTAAAATTTTAGATTCAATATCCTTTAACATTCTCTTGTGTTCAGCTCCCTGGGTAGTAAGCTCGGTCTTGGCCTGCTGCAGCTCAGGTCTCTCCTGTGCGACTACTCTTGCCAGAAGTTGACTGATAAGACCATCAGTTCCTAGCATGAAGTTCACCATAGTGACTCGCACCCCCACTTCCGGCATGTAGTGAGGGTTGCGTAGCTTTGTTGAGATATAAAACCTACAAATAATATGGCATCCCATTACCAACATTCATAAAGTATTGAAAAAAATTATTTTATAAATCTCAGAGAGAAAATAATTACTGAACAAATCTGCTCAAGAGGTACAAAATGTCAAAAAGGCAGATCTGAAAGCAATCTGCATGAATAAATTCTAAAATTAACTTCCACAGAAATTCGTGACACACAATGCACAAAACAGAGAGTGGAATTAATTACGAGAGATTTTCATCAGATAATGCTTCAAGTAATATAATAACAATAGATCTATAAATAACAATGATGCGACTACTGATATTGAATACAGTAAAAGGCTATAAAGGAAAGTAAAGTTAAGTAGATTTTTATTTCCATGCATTTAAATCTTCTTCTATGTGTGAATATAAAATTGTCTTGTGCAAAGTTCATATTCATTACCTGAAATCTTTGTGATATTCAACAATGTTATCGCCCAACTTAATATACATTGCGCCGCCTTGTTTGAAAGTCTGCTGCTGCAGTAATGGTTCCAGCATGGGATCCAATTCCTCTCCGATATTTTCAAGCAGAACCTTAAAAACAAGTCAAATATAAATTGGACTATACATATTTAGATGAAGTCGCCAGCTTATGTCATCACATGTAAATTTAGGGGGCTTGATTCCAACTAGTAAATGATATGAAATTCAGAAGACCATCTAAAAAGATTCAGGTAATATGGATGGAGACAATAGTAATTAACACAATGAAAAGCAAACATTTTTTAATATAACTTTTAATCGGGAAATGATTTCGATAGGCGATTTGGAATGACCACAAAAAGTATACAGTTTCAAAATAAATGTGATGTTGTAGTTCTTACAGGTTGGCCAAACTGCACAGCATTCTCCAGCACTCTGGCAAAATCTGGTTGAGTGAGCCTCACAATGTTCAGATGGAAAGGTTTTTCCATGTTTCTCACCCATTTGTTTGATTGACCCTGTGGATCAATCATCAGTGGCCATCGCCTTGCAGACCTTTGAGGACAAACAACTTTCTTACATTAAATAATACATAGACAAGAAACAATCTTAATTATATCATATTGATTGTGTACAGAGCTGAATTATTTGCTAACACAGAGAGAATTGTAGCAAAATTTTTAATTGTAAAAATATTTTTATAACTGTCAATAATGTTATATCAACTCAAAGAATGCTCACTTTATAATAATACCACTTTCGATACTGAAATCATCAGAAGGCAACCCGTCAAGGTTCCACTGCTGAATAGTCACCGCATCACCCAAGACATTCCTCAACTGAAAGTCAGGACTGCAATAGACTCCCAGCTTACTACACATTGATGTCCACTGCTCAATCTGAGATTGACGAAATGATGTTGTGAATGGGCCAAGGTATGCTATGATACCAGCAGAAATTAGAGTATCCCCTACAATATTAAATTCATAAACATGAAGATATTTTGAATATTATATTTTCTATACAATCCAATACGCAAGTGTGCACTTAATTATTTATTGAATAAAATACGAAAAGTATTAAAATACCTGTCAATAGTCCATAATTGTCCCTTAAAGTTTTAGCAGCCTCTGTCCACCGAGCTTTTTCTCCACCGAGGCCCTTCAACAATAATTCGGCTCGCACCAATTTGGTTGCACACGCTTCCACTTGACTATCTAACTCCGCCTGCTGTTTGCTTTGCTCTTCCAACTCTTCTTCAAGCGCTTCCAGTTTATCTCTCACCTAAAAACCAAATATAAAAAGTTATCAGTGGCTATAAAAGAAAAAATAATGAAAAACTGTTAGTAATACACGAATGGATTTTCAATTTTGAAGAGAGTGACAATAATACGATATGTGATGGTAGCAAAACAATCCTGCTGGTATGAATTATGGATAAAACACTGATACAATGTAATAAAAACAGTTAATTCATACTATCAATTAAAGAACTGTGGAAAGAATATCATTTTCATTATATACCTCTTTTAGTTGAGCTTGCTTGAGCTCTAAAGCTGCCATTGCAGCATTGTAAATGCCTTGAGCATGCGCAAGAGCCTCCTTTTTTGGTCCTACTATCTTCGCCACCGTATCATACTTAGAAATGGCAATCATCCATTTGCATAAACCTGAAACATAGAAATAATTTACAGAACCTTTATATTCTAAAGAAGATCTGAGCAAATTGCGGTCTGCGCCAAAATTCTATTCAGCCCTCAAAGCATTTTAGAAATTATGGAAATATATATAATTAAAAATACTTTGGTTTTGTGAATACTAAATAAAATATTGATATTTGTTATTGGTAAAGTAATATTTTATCACAATACCTTCAGCTGCTGACGACACTTGTTTCATCTTTTCAGGCACAAACAATTCATCTAGCATTATGGTGGTTTGCAATCTCTTCATGATGGGCGGAGGGATGTTGTCCTTGTCAAAAAGTATGAGCCCCTCGAGAAATTTGAGGTCGTTGAGTAGCTTCTTAGAGGGGCCCCAGTAGTCCTCGACGAGGCCACCCATTCCGGAAGGATTAGGAATTTTTTCTGGTTTCACATCCTGTGCACATTTTTATGACTATAAATATTTACATTCAACAAATGTAGAAAGCTCCTTGTTTATTATAATCGGCATTTGAAATTATTTTTCAATACATATTTTGACATTGAGAAATGCCCAAATATACACTGCTTATTCGTGTATAATATATTATATTCATGCTGTGTCTCTTTTCTGGATAAAATAATTTTGTATACAAGATCAAATTCTATCATACATTATCAATTGATAACTATTTAATAATATAAGCTTGTTGATCATTATTTCAATTGCCATGGCAATGTCAAGACTACAATTATAAATAAATATAACTCTTTTCACAGCTAACAAAACTATTTTTTAATTCTGCATGACATCAACTTAACACATGGCTTACGGGGCACACAAATTTGTGCGTTTCAGAAACCGTATGTTGCGGCGGTGTGCACATTTTTGTG
>JAGVSQ010003495.1:0-21465 GCA_022683975.1 Rhyacophila evoluta
ACTTAAACATTATTTATGGCACTAGATGTTTTATAACTTAATGTTTATAAAACTGGGATATACAATTTAATTTCATGCTGGTAACATTGAATACTAGCTTTATTGCCTATGGTAGATGTAAACTCATTCTTTATTCAAAATAATTTTACTTATCTGATTATTACAAATTAACACGTGGCTTTATACAACATATTTAGGTTTTTGTTGATTGTAAGTGGTGGTGTTAAAAGTTAAAAAAAACTAAGCAATAACGTAAAAATAGCATGCCAATTGAAGTCTCAAAATTTTACGATTCTATTGTTCAAGGGTTGGCATGAGTTTTTGTAATAGATAGAAACATATTTATTCTGTATAACATATATAAATGTTGTATTTTTATTCGTATCTACTAATTTAGCAGTTTCGTGTGTTACATTATAATAGCCACATCAACCAGATTTTGCTCAGTCATTTAAAGTTAAGCAATCACTTTTTACAAATGTATTTACAATCGTTAAATTGCTAGAGCCTGGGTGGATTTTGACATCCTCTAAACTTTTCAAGTCATGGCTACTTTATCCCTTGTTGCAAAAATATCTTAAACTAAAAATTTGCATATTAACTTTCCACTCAGCTACCCAACTACGATTTATATATAATAATATTTTTATCAACGTTCAACTAACTTAAAGTAATCCAAGCATCACTTGATTTCACGTAATTTCTCCATTACAGAGTTGTTTTTTTTTTCATTTTGTTTAATTTCAATGAACGTACCATAAATCAAATAAGGTTATTATGTCAAATCGGCTGTTTTGGTAAACTATCCGATGTCAACAAAACATTGTATCTATTTTATAATACAATAGTAAATATTTTACACATGCTTACGTCGAATACCGGGGGTGAGATGGAGTAACTTTGTTAAGAACACACGGAGATAATGGAGTGGATGAGGCACGCCCCTGTTACTCTTAAAGTCATGCAGCATCGCTGGAACTAGCTAAAGCACGTACTACATATGCCTCTAGGTATTCTGAGGATTTGTCTTTTCTTCTGATTGGTGGAATTTTGGCGTTCTGGAAGATCGGCGGGTACGATCCATAGGATGTACTCGACGAAATTAACGGATGTCGGCATGACTTGGAAGGATACAAGACGCCTGGCGAGTGATCAGATTCCTGGAGGCGTCACATGGAAACCATATGCTCTATATAAGGAGAAAATATTGTAGAAGAAAAAGAAGAATAATAAGAAATATTTTAATGTACCCACTATCCATCCGTCCATTTCTTATCTAGAACGAATCTACTTTAATATACGGGAATATCCTGAATTTTAATACTAACTACACAATATTTAAATTCTTCTTCTTTTCCTTAGACCATATTCGTTCCTAAAGTGACGTATATGGATCTACAGATCTACGCAGTGTGAAGATATCTACTCCAAAAGTAGAGTATATGAATCTCCGCAATATGAATATGTCTTGACAGATTATTTCAAGAATTTTTTTTGTCACACAATTGCTCAACTCAATGGGCTGCCAGTCTTGCATTTTTTTTTTTTAAATCAGATTTGGGAATCGATCTCACATTCCCCGGATTACTAGCCCCGGCATGCTAACCTCTACCCTACCAAGGAGACAGATACAGATACTTAGGTTAGCAACCATATGAAGAGATCCCAACGCTCGCCATATGATGACACATTTATAAAACAATGACATGCATTTTTGTGACAACCAATTTGGATGGTACGATAAGTCCAACTTAAGTATAATGGCCTCAGTCTTTTTATTTAGATACTCATAACAATCACGTTTGATAGACAAGGTTTCCCAGGCTAATATGATTATAAAAGCTTTATGGGCAAATTAATTTATATAAATAATCTTATACGAGTACTTCCCATTACTTATAATAAAGCTTGCTTAAAAAAACAAAGAAGTGCTTTACTTTGTATTAAAGTATTACTTTTTTTTAATTAAAAAAATAAAAATATAAATATTCTACGTCCTTCCGAGTAAAGTGGTTTTAAAACCTGGCTTTGGTTATTTTATAGTGTGAGATAATATTACTTTGAAATTAAAATGCGAAAGAATATAAAGACGTTCAAAGCGCTGAAAAATCAAACTCCAATACAAACTTTTAGGACCCAATGATACAGCAGAATTTTGACAGCCACTGATATTGATGATGACACATTATTAAAGGCATATATTTTTCATATATTATTCAAAGTCTTTTGAAAATTTATGATTTCCTTTCAATGTAAAAAATATCATCTTTTTCTAATATATGATTTCTTTTTATTGTATTTATTCTTTCATAACCTTGACCTCCACGAAGAAATGTAATTTAGGAAAATTTTATACCGCCCATCAATGTTTTTTTTTGTGAATGAAAATAAAATATCTTCATAAATTCAATAGTTTATAAAAGTTTAAGTTCTAAATGGATTTCAATTTTTTTTTAATTCAAAATACTAATACGAGTATTTTATACTCGTATTTTATTTGTGAGATTGTGCGTCTATAAAACATTTTTATTGTTTATAATATTTTTTTTTTATTTAAACGGTTAATATTTCGTTTTTAGAATCTATCACGATAAACAGTATTTCTCTCTGCTGTACATTCTTTACTAGACCCACTCACAATGATTTGTAAATGAGTGTAAATTCAGTTGGTCAACATAGTAGTGTAGTGCTACTTTTGAGTAAATACAAAACAACGATCCATCTGGTGAAGATAGATTCAATGAAGTAGTTTGGTAGTTTTTGAAATTACTCTTTACCACCAAACTCGCCAAATTAAGCATAATGGTATATTTAGCTCACCATTTTATTTATTAACTATATACAATGAATAAATTTTGATAGCAGTAGTTTAGGCAGTAAATTTACATAGTATAATCGAAGCTTAAACATTCGGTCCTTTTATTATGTTCATTTGAGAATCCATGTTTTACAGTAATACAACGTGAACGTAACGATGTTTCCAAAAATTAAGCATAGTGTATTGCTGCCCTTATTTCCGAAGCTATACCGTATCTGAGCATGAAAATATAATGCCCTTAATACAACAACAAAAAACAATGTGAAACACGAAATATATTTTTCCGCTTGAGCCGATTGCTGACTCAGGAAAATAAATAAAATCCATTTAGATATATCGTAATGCTTGAGATAATAATGTATCTGTTTTGTAATTGCCTGTTTCCCGTACAAAAGAAATATGAGATTTTATCAGGATCGTAACAATTTATTGTTATTAAGAATAATTTAGTATTTCTTTTTTTTTCTAATAAATATACATAAAAAGTAACATTCTGATATCAATAATAACTGTAATTTAGATATCGTGCATAGATTAGACTAAAATATAACGATACTGTTATATTTCAATATATATAACTGTTTTTTGTAGGAATATTTAGAAATAAATAAATATATTTAGGAATACACAGTCTGAAGATATCCACTCCGAAAGTGGAATTTATAGATCTCCCCAATGTGAAAACGTCTTGACAGATTATTTTTCACCAGAACTGTTTGTCATACAATTATTGAACTCAATGGACATCCAGTCCTGCATTTTTGGATTTCTAAAAAAAAAAACAGATGGAAAATCGAATCCGCATTCGCCGTATTTCCAGGTGCACACGCCACCCAGTATGCTGCCGGGGAGAAAAATATTTGGTGAAATATTACAATAAAAAAAATCAATGTCAATATATGTCGGTTTCAGCTTGTAACACTAAATACATTTAATCTCTCAACAATATGCTTCGATTGATAATTTTTTTTTACCTTGAATCAATGCTATGCATAATTCTTTTACTACACATGTTTACTTCAGGATTAGACAAAACATCAGCTTTTGCTGAGATTTTTAAAAATATTCTTACATCACTGATACATACACATAAACGTTATATTTTTAATACATTGCAAACGACTTTCTAATAGATACAACCAGAAAAACACGTACTTTGTAACATTGATGAGAACTTACTAAATACAAATACTATGATATAAAGAACAGCTTTTACTAGTGTGTAACTCACTTTTAATTTACTATAGAAACCCATTTTCATATCATTAAATAAAGTTTGATTGAAAAGTTTTTAACTTTTAAAGCACACAGTGTATAAACAATACATAAAATTAAAATATATATTTTTCTACCAAATGGTTGATTAATAAATGAAAACGTAAAAAAGGTTATTTATTTTTGACCGGGTTATTTAGGCTATATGCATTGACATATCACTGAAGCAAAGTATAAAACAATTTTTCATGCTATGAGCACGCCGTCAAACGTCAAGAATCGCTTTGAATATCGTAAAAATTTACCGGATATCCGCTTGTCAGATAGGCACACGCGGAAGAGGAAATGACGTATATATTGGAACGTCATATAATGTCATATAATAGTACAATATGCGTCATCAATCAATTTGGCATATTTGACAAATAATTTTGCATAAAATGAGATGAAATTTTGGTTCTTAAAACTTTTTATACGAAACTTTTTTGATATACTGTGACTATTTAATCGATACGGCTCAAATTCTTCGGGTCGTTAATTTAAATATAATAAGTAGTATGGTATACAATTAAAACAATTTTACACATTTAATAACCCTACATTTATAGTCAATAAACATTAATGTCCGGAATTAATAGCACTCGATGCCATTTGCTGACTGTTGGGTATCTGTTCGATAACTGTAGAGTTATTTAAAAATACAGTTTATTTTATGTGTTTTAATCTATGACTTGAGTTTGATACGTGTCTAAATACCATTAATTCCATAGATTTTACTGCAGGTGCTTCAAAGTCTTCATTTCCAGAGTGGTCATCTTCATACTATTGATATTCATATGGTCTACTTTTGGGACGGAAGTAATATTATATTAAAGAAAGAATTCACAATTACTATATTAAAAATTCGTCTGTTATACTAGTTTTTTTTCAAATGATCCGGGAATGTATTTTATCGTTATTTTTAGCAAAAGTCCTTTACAATGTAGGATTGATTGTCTATTAATCGTTCAATCGATTAAGCATTGAGACCTACATTTATATGATAATTTTAGTTATTCGATACATACAAACTGTTGATCTGAAACTAAGGCTTTTACGAACAGAGAAAACATAATAGTTTATAATATATTTTAAGATTTACTAAAACTCTCTGATAGGTCAAGTACATTTACCAAGAAAACAATGGACTAGTTGCAGCACCTTAGGGTACAAATATTACACTACTTTGTAAAAAACACACCGTAATGCTCCTATACAATAAATTACTAATTTTGGAACGTCTATATTACCCGTCTTATCGTAAAAGTCTGTGTACTCCACTGTCCTTAAGTACACGTCTGCGTTTTATTATACTCCAAACAACTTCACATCTTCATTTTACATACTATGGCCTACACCGCAAAATGGGATATGTCTCCCAGCTCGACTTTATCTTAATGCTGACAGCGAGCTTTAAAAGTTCAACAACAGCTCAATTATCACAGACGAAACTATTTAACGTCGTTATAGGGTAATGACGTATACAAAACTAAAACTGTCATTATCATTATTATTAAATTAGATTTCAATCACGGTGCATCTAGGAATTACGGAAGTGAAAAATCATAGTTAATATTTTTGTTTGTATTATGTGCAAGAAATCATATTTTTCAACACAACACGATGTATATATTTATATTATTAAAGACCAACAATGCAATTGAAATAAATATAAAACTGTTTACTTATCCTTATGTATTTTTTTTTTCTGAATCTCTCAATTTTCTCAAATCATTTTCTTTAAGAATGTAATTATAAATTATGTTGATAATACCAAATTCCAAATAAATGATAAAAAGATGGTCATAAAAACTTTCATTTGTTCAAACTTTGGATTTGTAACATGTACATGTACCATGTTTACTCCCAGAGTGAAGCATATAGATCTACACAGAGTGAAGTTATCCACTCCTAAAGTATAGTATATGGATCTTCATAATGTGAGAACGTCTTGACAGATTATTTTTCACGAGAATCGTTTGTCAGACAATTTTTCAACCTAATAGGCATCCAGTACGCTCGGTCTTATATAATCTTCTACTTACATGTGCGGGTAATTGCAAGATGCCAAACCTGTCTTTTGAAAGCATACCCATATGCCAGTTGAAAAAGAGGTTCTCAAGTCGGTATGACTGTTTATCGAACCGGTCGACCATTGCAACTTGGCAATCTGAAATTTTACGGTGAGTGAGAAGATTTTTTATTTACAAGACTCAATATCAACAGGGCATAAATAGTTAGAATATGAATCACGCACTCTCTAGTACACGTCAACCAAGATTTTGAGATGCTACTCCTCGGACACTTCTGGCACTTTGAAAAGCGCTTTACGTTTGCTATACCACGGTATTTGCATAACGGGTGTAGATGCGTAACGGATGATGAAGTGGAAAGCAAGTATAATAATTCGGATAAATTATTCTTCAAAATCACTTGGTATTTTTATTTGCTTCTTTTAAAAATATAAAAAGCTCACAACTTTTTCGTCTCTTAAATCCTCATAACAACCCAGAAACAACCATAACCATAACAACCAAATAAACATATTGTTATACATTTAACTGTGTGAATAATGTATTACTTGCGTGACACATTATTTATAGTAGCACAATACGATCACATTACCGAAGACCGTGATATTGATTGCTGTTTGGATTAGTTAGTGACAAAGATAATAATATATGTATCTCGTCACTCCACTCGACAAAGTCAGCGCGAATATAGTCTCACCGCAAACCCATATATAATATATATTGTAATTTGACAATACAGCTGTATGTTAATTATTTCTAGGAGAGTTTACTTAATGGGACGTGTTACCTGAAGGTTTTCAAAGAAAATACGCGTATATGTTTTATATCGAAAAAATCAGTAACGATTTCTAAATTTGATTTAATATGTATGGCAGTAATATGAATAATGTGTACTCTATCTATACTATAAAACAGAAAATACATCCGTCTGTCTATCTGCTGCAAGAACTTTTCCCAAATAGTAAAGAAAAAAATCGTCAAATTTCCACACAATATTGTGATTATTATTTTTAGCTCAACTGTTTACTTTTAAATTCAAGCATCATCATGCATGATCAGCAAGAGATAAAAATTAATTTATACAGCCAAATATGGAAATAAAATTAAATAAAATTAATAATCGTATGGATATCATAATGAGTTGATAAAGCTTGTATAATATATATTTTAAACTATATACTTTATAGAGCTCCACTATATCGATTATGGAAAAGAAAGAGGACGTAACCTACATATAACTAATTTCACAGGAGGCACAAAAAACGTTTATTTGATAATTTTGAGCCAAAATCAACTCATTACATTGGCAAACCTTAAAAATAAATGAAGACTACAACTGGTTCCATATTTACTTAATATGAAATCAATTGAATAAGTTATTTAAGATAAATCAATAAAATGAATTAAATAAAAGCCCTGGTCGCAAATTTTAGGTGGCATCCTTTCTTTAAACTTAAAAGCTAAATTTACACACAAATTAATTACTTTTAGTAAACATTCTTTTGATAGAATATGTATTAAGTTTTATATATTCTGATTATCGAATAAAAGTTATTTTGAAAAACTGAGGGCTACGTCCTTTTTCTTTTCTACAGTCGATATTAATAATCAATTAGGCGTAGAAAAAATCATATCTTATACAGTCTTTTTTCTAGTGGGTAGTGTTTTTACGGAGAAAATATCAAATAAAACCTTATTACACCTGATACGTGTATGTGTGGGCGCATTAATAATGAATGAATTAGTTAAGAGAAGTATCAGACAATTAGGAAAATACTACAGGTGTTGAAGGTACGAGTATTATATATGTTAGTTTATTCTGTATTTAAAAAATACAGCTATTATTGAAGATACCCACCGAGAGAATTATCGTTATCGAGAAACATCGGAGTAAAAAAAAGCTTTTGCTAACATGAAATGCAACCGAAAAAATGCACTTGTTAACCCTCTCACATCAAATTCTGATTAAAACTATAAAAAATTAAGCATCATTTTACAGAATCCAACCAAAATACGATTTAAAAACATATTATAAATTTAATATAAAGCGTTGTTTTACGTTTTCAATAAACCATTCATATTAACTTCATACAAAATCTACAGAAATTTTACAGATCGCAGGATATACAAGTATTTATATGCCCTAATCGATCACACGCCTTTTTAAGCAAGATTGTAAAACCGTACAGGCTATACTTCCTAAGATATAAAAAATATATGCGTATGTACTGACAGGTGCATAATTGTTATTTCGAATGAAATTTGACATTTCATTGTATATGCACTGAACGAAATTCCAAATTCAAAATATCATTTAACATTTAACAGTCGCGTAATTTTTTCACTAACGTGTTCGTTAATAAATTTTCACAGAGATTTTTTCCACACTATGCATTGCAATAAAATATGAGTTGCTGATATGAGCGGCTGCATTCAAATAAACGCACGACTGAATTGCCTTATATATTACAATAGATTTTCGTAATATGAGAATATTGAATGGATAGTATGTTTAGGTAGTGTTTTCCGTATTTATAACATGGGTAGAACTATAATATATTTCTACGTTCTGTAGATATTTGCATTTTAATTTTTTAATTCAGTTATTGTACGTTTTAGGGAAAACTCTATAGTCGATGAAGCCTGGCTACTGTACAAGTATCACTAATATCGAAAAATTTTCAATATTCCAAATTCAAATATTTTTGTTAAACATTTGACATTCAGTTGCGAAGATTTTTTCACGAACGTATCGGACGACTTTTTAACTGCGTATTGTTTTATATAAAAAAATGTCACTTATTAATTGCAATGAACATTCTGAGACGTCGCATATCAGTTATCCACTACGATTATACGCGGAAAGTAGTGAAAAAGGATAAGTGTAACTATCGAAATGATATCAAACAAAAAATCATCTAACCTACAAAAGAAAAATCTGACGTTGTCATTTCAACCATTACTAAATCTGCACGAAAGAAAGTTCCAGTACACATGACAACGTGGAAAATATATGGTATATATAATATTTTTATGTATTTATTTCATTAAAATAACGACATTTAAATCTTTTTTTTTAATTAATAACAATCGTTAAAATTTAAAGCTTGTATTACATTACACGCGTGGCTTTAAAAACAGTTTTAATTTACGAATGCCAGAGATAAAAAATGCTAAAACGTCTTTTAATACGCCCAAAAACTATAGTATATTATAATCTTATATTTTCTTTAATATCCCGATACTTATTTTTTTATAAGGTTCGTTGATTCTCCTGAACAATTTAACGAATGTATATTATACATGTCGTGAATTTATGGCCAACGATATATTATTTACAGTACAATTTGATTTATATTCTGGTTTTTGATATTGAATTGTTTTCTGAAGTATGATATAGAATATAGTTACACACTTTAGGGGATTATAACATTTATTTATCCAGTTCTTAAGATCTGTGGAATTTTCGCACTATCCTATTTTCCGTGGAAGTATAAAAATCTTCCAGTAACGTGAAAGGAAATAACATAGCTGCTGCTAAACAATCTTGAAAATATTTGTACAAAATTTTGATGTGATTATTTATTCAGTAGGTTGAGCGGGTAACAGGCATTTCTAACAAAATGAAAATTATCTGTATTATTAGCAAATACCAAAATAAGAAAACTTCCACTACAACAAAATACCATAGCGGAACGAAAATAGGATATATTTATTTTATATTCTTTTATAACAAAATAAAACGGGTAATCCCGCGAATATTGTTATAATGGTATTTAAGTTTATTTGCAATCCACATATTGCAACGAACGTTATTTTCACTAGTTGTGATTGGCATCTTTAAAAGAACTGTCATCCTTGAAGACATTAAATATAGTTCATACGCGACGGTGAATCCTGATAAATTACACATTTGTCCGACATTACATTAGTCTATTATATTATTAATGAGATCTTTCATAAATATATCTCATATTTATGTCAGTAATAATTTAAACGATTGAATCGGTAATTAATAACAATATCCATACTTCAAAATAACAAACACCATAAATTCATTGAAAATTTATCACTTACTGAGTATTTCATCATCTCATTTTTTTATTACATAATGTTACTTTATACTAGTAGATTTATTGATATTCCATTTATTTTAATATGTTTTTCTTATAAAACCATTTTATTTTTTAGAATATTTGCATGTATTAAATTCGTATTTTTTTGAACAATGTTATTCCTACAGTTTACTTGTAAATCATAAATAATCATGGTAGAAGAAAATGAACGCATCTAATTTATATATAAATTTTATTGGTTGACTGACGCAAAATATTTCTATTATCAATTTTTTTTAAATCTAACCATGAAAATATACGATCGTTATTATAATAAATTACATTATAATATACACAACGGCTTAGCAAACTTAATTGATGTAAACGTTTTATTTTCAATTTCCCAACCTCAGTTTTTACCCAGCATTTATTCCAGTAAATTAATAATATTATACTGCATATTACACCTTAAAATATTGCTTACTTTTAATGTGTTTCATATTTTCATTTATAGATGTTACTTTACGTTTATTCAGTCTCACATCTAGTGCTATTTTCGTGATGGTTTTGGAATTTCAATTATAGAATACACGCATAGTTTTATAAAATAAATGGTTAACCTATGCAAACAAAGTTTTCAAAACTATCGAAAGCTTTTTATAATATGGATTGATTATCGAAAAAGCTATTTTCACGATAAATTATGATCACATATTAAAACTAAAAACAAATCCGGAGAGACTGCTTTAAATTTCATTCTGCCAAAGAAAAACATAAATACGAAAATAATGCTAAATAGGTTCACAATAGATACAGTAAATTTAAAAAGAAATGTTGGATTTTGATAATCTTTCAAAAAAAAAAAAACAATTACTTTTGTGAGTATTTCAAAATGAAAAACATAAATTCAGCTTTTTAATCTGAGAGAGTCATGTTCGAGCTTTTTCATTATGCGTTCGGTTTAATATAGCAGTATTTTCCCCACATTATATTTTTTCAGGCGAAAATCCTTAAGTGCGGTAAAGTCTGGACGAAGGTACCTACCCTGTCGAGTGACATCTTAAATCTTGACGCTTCCCTTCATTAAATTTCTCTCCTTGTTAAATAAATTTCAAATTCAACATTTTTTTTATTCGAATGCGTACTCCTTTGTTCGCGGATAGAGCTTTCCAAATTCCGTGTACAACGTTATTTTTGCGCGATGCTGTTACCGGCCAAAACTAATTTGGAAATGAATATCTTCGTAACATGATTTTTTTACGACACGTAATAAAATTTTAGGTTATATTAAATATTGTTTGGCCGCGGCGCTAAAATTAAACGACGTTGCCAGGTAGAATTTTTGCGAATATAATGATTATAGATTTTTTGTGCTATGGGATATATAAACTCAAAACTGTAACATCAGAAGGTACTCAGCTAAAACTGTAATGTATAAAGTTTTTGGTTAAAAATAAAATAAAAGAAATCCGGTTCATTAGCAATACTCCTAAAAATTGAGCTTTTGGAAAAATATAAACGAAATACTATTAATATATATACCCATCATTACGATGCTAAAGTGAACTTTTTAAATTATAATAACAATTAACATCTACGTGCTCATGATATTAGTGGGATGTTTTACTCATTAGCTTGAGTTTCTCAATTTAAAAAATATTACTCATTTAAGCTTTTAATAGTTTTAAATTTAACAGTGAATATTATAGTTCATTTGCAATGTTACAAAATTTAAAAATTAACCAGTCTACTCTACTGCCGCGTGCGCGCGAAAATAATATCATAGGAGACGATGTCTACTAAGTCTATTCAGCCAGAATTGATCAGTGTCTAACACACAAGGTCTATCAAATACACATGAATATTCTCGTAATATTAATGCTTTTATATTTTTTAGAAATATTATCGAGGCTATTTTAATCTAATTGTTATATTATGTTAGTTTTTGTGTCAACTTTACTATAATTATATTTTTACATATAAACAAATTCGCTTGTTTTACGGCAAGGTTATCAGTTAACCCACTTATCCTACTACATCTGAACTAGTCTGTTAACCAAAGCTTTGAAAAACACATAGTAAAAACTTGCTTCCATCACAGACAACGAGTAATTATTGCCATAACGCTGCTAGCAAGCTTTTGTCTACAAACTTTCCACTTTGTCCCATCAGAAGTTCATTACGCGGAGCACTTTTATAATCAAGTTACCGCCCCGTCCGCATCTCAGGGGGCTAAACACCCTATATAAGATGACGTTACTCTGCCCCAGGCCCGGTTATAATCGAGCTTTTTATTACAAAGCCATAAGCTGCTGCTGATTTTCGAGACGCACTTAAGCAATCAAAGTTTACGTTGAAAGTATCAAATCATTTTAATACTGAATACTTCTTAATAGTATCATTGTAACATTAATTATATTTTCAAAATTATTTTTATTCGGGTATACTAACCTAAAATAAAATATTTTACTTCAAATTTCAACACTGTAAAGACTCAAGGTAAACAAAGTACGCTAATCCATTATTGAAAGATAGTTTTAATTCTAAGACAAATGGTGTTTTATGTAATATTTTAAATTAATTATTCATATAAGTGTATTTTTTATATTATTTTTCTTATTGCGTCATCATCATCAATCTTTTCATAAGCCAATGTGTATTTTGGCCGTTTCCAAAAATTATTCACGCTTCATTTTATGTTGCAAGCTTTTCATTTTGTTAAGGCTTTTGCAATTTAGATTAAGACTGAGTATTTTTAATCTCAGAAAGTATGCGATACTTGGTTAGTTCGGACTTTATTAAGAACGGAGAATGAGAGACCACTACATAACTCGTGCAGATTGTTAATACAATTTTAACATTACGGAGATGTTTAGACAGATCATAAAATATTTTCCATCGTAATACCCAAATAAATGCACTTTTCTGGATAGATGAAATATCATAATTTACACAATTATTTTCTTGGGAAAATACGCTTATTTTTCTTACTTACTTCTTAAAATTACCATGAGATTTTTTTTATAAGGTATATCATTGGCCCATGCTCACATTTAAATAATTTTCTTGATAAAATTCTATAATTTAGTATAACTTTTTAAGCACTCTTTTCACAAGCATGCTGCTTCTCTACTAAAATCTCAGGAGACAAATAAATTCGCAGACTTCGCTCGCGAACAAGTTTTAATAGATTTTTTTTATTACTCTCATAATTTTTCATTGTAGTATGAAAGCAGTCTTATGTTTACACTTAAAAACAGTGTATATCCCATCGTGTACCAAATCGATATTCTGTTAAATAGATGAATTACTGTCAATCACTCTATAACAATATTTTACCAACTTATTATCGTTTCTGAGTAATAAGAATATTACATTTTATTTGTTATTTTCACAGTTCATTATACTTTGAAAGTGAATACATATGTTCACAATGTGTCGATCCATATACTCCACTTTGGGAGAGAAAGCGGTAAAAAAACAGTGAAACTAACAAATAATGACATTGTTTTACAAAAAGTCATGGTCCATCCACCAATATATTGTAAATATAAATTCATTTCCAGATAGTTATTACGGTCAACACTTTAGGTTGAGTTGCCAAGTGCGATTTCTTGGCTAATAATGCTAATGAAGCGAGTGTTACTAATTTAATTTTTTTGGATGCATAAAGTTTTTTAAAAACTCAATGATGCAGAACTGGATACCCAATGTGCTGAACAATATGCGAATAACCAATCCTACACAATTTTTCGAACTGTAGAAATTCATATGTGTGACGTTAAATTCATTATATATCTTCATAATAAATTAAGGCTTTCGTTTTTATTCTCAAAATGGGTTTAATTGTTTTTGTAAAAATTCTCGGATTTTTGATAAATATATTTTATTTACGCCTAGGTTTATTCCTTGTAATTAAAAAAGTTATGCCATTAAAACAAAGTCAATATATAATTTCAGGAAATAGTTGGTTGTATGATATTAATCATTAATATGGCCAGTATTGTTCGATATGATAAAAACTTTTTTCAAATTCAATTAAAAATGCCTTATAATATTGAACTTTTGCAAACAAGCACTCTCAGGCTTCAATTTAATATAGCCCCTGAACAACTTTCCTTTGCTCTAGCGTGTTTTAATATTGTTTTATTATTCTAAGAAAATTTAAACCCGATACAAAGTCAATATATTAAGTGTTTCCAACTGGTTTACGATGAGGTCATCTTGAACCATGATTTATAGTATCCATTATTTGAAAATAAGTTTAGGACATACGAGATGAATTAGAAATAAAATAGAAAAGTCAGAAATTTAGGAATTTTTACTATGGATTTTTAAGCATTACTCTAATGTTGAACTCCTTTTCCGGTATGAGAATATTTATATTCAATTTTATTACACCACATTGTTTGTGTATGTAAGTATAGTATTTTTTTAACATAGAATAAAATCACATATCTAAACTTACATAGTGGTCAAGACAGAAATTAAAAGGATAGCTACAATCAATTCTTTATAAAATATTACATTATCTTATTATTTAATTATATACAAGATGTGATTTGTTTTGAATTTTCTGTGCACGAATAAAAAATAAAAGCCTTAAAATATAGTAGAATTAACTTTTTGTTTTGAGAAATATACTATATTATATAAAAATTGCATATAATACAATATGGTATTTATAATTTTGCTAGTTTCGACAACACCAGAGCAATATGTATTACGTTCTATTATTTAAGGAACTATTTCTCATTTATGACATAATTCACGGTATACCAATTTTTGTAATATACTATTAACCCTTTGGCGGTATAGAAGAAGAAATTTTTTCGTGTAGTTCTCATGTTTCCATAGACTAAATATAAAATTTGTTATGCCATTGTAGGTTAAATGTCTATATATATTGCTCACGAGAAATATAACATCAAAAAAATTATATATTGACACAGCGTTTCTGAATATTGTTTGGACTGTGACCCTTCTTTGAATTGAATGTATTTTCGTGCCGCCCCCCGATACTTGATTGAGAAAAAAACATTATTGATATATATCTGCAAAAATTTTCTTGCAAAATTTTTTTGTAGATAAATTTCTTGTAACACAAAGTTTCTCTTTATTTTTAGCTCGTTTTACTTTGGATTACTTTAAAAGGTTAAGTTTAAAACAGTTTCTCGTTTTTCTTTTTAGCTCACGTTATGTTTATCCAGAATGTACTTTAGCTTTCTTTGTTGATAATATTTAAGCAAAATATTGTCATTATTTTATTCTGACTATGACTCCTTTAAAGTTTGGAAAGCCTCACTGAAATTTGATTTTTTGTGTGTGCACCTCTCTTGAAAGATTCTGTGTCTCACGGGGAGGAGCATGTAGACCCAAATTGAGAAACACTTCATTAATATATATATAAAAAGAAATTTAAAGTTCACATCCCACAAAACGCTTCTACGAGTAAGGCATCAATTAAAACCTTATTTTTTTTAATTTCTGCTCTACTGTAACTCAATTCCATGCAGGAAAAAATAAGTAATTACGATTAGCAAGTTTCTTGATTTTTACACATTAAAAGTCTCGTAACAATAAAAAAAGTACTTAAATATCAAAACAGATGTAAAATTTAAAAATGTGTAAATTCTCTTTTTGTTTTTCGCGTGCGACATGAGCCTCTCCGCTGGGAGAGAAACGGGTAAAATGTTAGTATTTTTAAGCAACTCATTCTGCCAACTTGGGGAAGAAAGGGCCCTGCATAAATCTTTCTAGTCCCATATAAGAGCTAGTGGTGCATGAAGTGAAGCTAAATATTCTAGCCGACAACAAAAAACGGTGAAATTTTAAGGTGTCTATAAAAATGTGACATTTTGTGGAACTAGAATTTACAGCAAGCTTAAAGAAATTCTTTACTTATACTTTGCATACTTTTTTATCGTAATTCACGTCGATAAATATGCATATGCGTTGATTATATTTATCATGACAGTAATTGTTGATTCACTAAACTAATTCAGTACAAAAATGTGAAAAATTTCTGCAAAAATCAAACCAAATAATTAACTATAACTGTCCCTAAAATAGAGTTTTATTTAAAACAAAAAATCTAACAATCTAAAGATGAGAAATAGAAGTGTGTAAAAATAAGTATGATTTGAATGGGTGAAGAAAATTTTATTGATTTTATTGTTTATTGAAAAATTTTCGATACATTCTTCTTATTTATATGGACTTGTTCTTTGTAACTGCAAGGTTAATAATATATAAATACATACAATTGTTTAGACATTAGACTATCGTTAAAAATCCCTTGCGTACCAGACATATGTTACTGAAATTAATTAAGCCAATCGTAATATAAAATTGAAATCACAAAAAAATAAACTTATAAAATATGAATTAAGTTTTTAAAATTCACTCACATATGTCTCGCATAAAATAGAGCGGAAATGATGAAATAAAAAGGATAAATAATACGATTTTTAAGCAATTCACGCAGAAGATACACTTAACTTTCTAAAACTTTTAAGAATTTAGCTAATTTAACAAAAGATAGACAAATATGACTATTTTGCCCAGCTTGTCTGTTATTAAAAGCTTTTCATTTATTGAAACTTTTCAGTATTGTTAACAACACAGAAAAAGTGAAACAGGAAGACAAAGAAGATGAAATTTGTAATTTTATATAATAAATCTGTTAAATTACGAAACAAGGAAAACAAACATTATGTTACGCAATTCTCAGGGGGATTCCGTAAAACTTTAGCCCTGCCGTGTATAGACAAAAATTCTTGACGTCAAAATCACTGCGATTTACATTCACCTTTTCATATTTTCGGCTGCTATTACGCGCTCGTAAATGAGCCAATATTTTAATAAGTTAGGCAACAAAATATGAACGATTAAAATTTGCGATTCGCCCTGAAGCTATGGAAACTTTATCCTTTTTAAAAGATTTTAATTTGCCGGAAAATTCCGATTCAATAAACTCGATTCTTCCCCAAATCTGACTCGCTTTTTTTGTTTCATAAGTTAAATTATTCCATTAGTTTATCGCCGAAGGCAGCCTTATCGCCCCTAGGGATGGTTTTGTATGACAACCGATCGCGATCGTCGACTCTCTCATCTACCCTGAAACTGTTTCAACCCGGCTTATTCTTTCTTAAACGGAATTTTCAGCCAAGATCTTATAAAATCAAGTTAAATGAACACTAAAATTTCTTCATTATAACTTAACAGTGGAGTTTTACCGTTGCACAGTTTTGAAAGCTTTTTATTTATAAATATTTTTGTATCTATAGTTACTATAACCTATCATAATACGTTAAAAATACAAAACGTTGCCATCCTATTGTATTTTTTTTATAATATGTACTCTGCCAACTTTGAGCATATGGATCAACACAGTATGAAAATATCCACTCCGAAACCGGAGTATATGGATCTCTGCAATGTGAAGACGTCTTGACAGATTATTTTTTACGAGAATCGTTTGTCAGACAATTACTCAACCCAATGGCCTGCATTTTCAGATTTTTAAAATCCGACAGATGGGGAATCGAACCCCTATTTCCCAAATTACTTGGCGCGTACGCTATCAACTAGACTACTGGGGAGACTACATAAAATATAATATAATACTCTGATATATATATACATACATGTTTATAAAAACAATTGATTTATTATTAATTCAATACAATTATTATAATAATTGAAACATTTAGGATACGCCACTGATTTTAAAATCAGCTAATTAACTTCGTTAAAATGTAATATCCCATATTAAAATCACGAATCTCATCTTGAGTAAGTTGCATATTTTAAATTTTGAAAACTTTTAAAGCTAACGATTTTATAGATAATCACGATATTCTGCAAAATTATTTTAAAATTTAAAGATCACATTATTTTTAATGAAAGTAAAGTTGAAGTATTCGATAAGAAAAGTCGTTATTGCTACGAGATTTAAACAAAAATTTTGAGCACATAATTTTAAATGAAGTTGTTTTCTTTGTTAAGTATTATTTTTCTAATCCTATTAAGGCTTAGTAGTTTGGCGTTTTGCTATGATTAATAAACTAAATATTTGAAAGAAGATTTAAATTAATTTTATATTAAATCATAAAATAACATAAATTTAGATCAGTGTTTCCCAAAGTGAGCAATATTGTCATTTTGAAAGCGTTAAAGAAATCTGGAGAGACACAGCAAATACATACTATCACGCAAAACTCATTTTCTAATTATACTTATCATTTTGGTATTTGCAACTCGTATGTATTGTAATAAATATATACATTAAATTAAGATAAATATTACTGGCAAACAAGATTTTATAAATTAAAAATTTATTCATGGAGTTATTATATATGTTATCACATTTCAAATGTTGAGATAGTAAAGGTTAAAATATTATAGAATCTTTTAAGTGAAAAATGAATGGAAATTTAAATTGGCTTGGAGACCACGAATTTAGATTATATCTGCATAATTTTTAACAATTCTTAACTGTTTGTTTAGAGTAATTAAAATAGCGTCTGTTACTTCCCATAATTGAATACAAAATATTTCTAATGTAATAAAACTATAAAAAATCTTTTTCTCACATCACGTCCGCTCCAAAAGTGGAGTATATGACCACTCCAAAAAGAAGGTTAGTAAATTATTGTGTTGTAGACTATTTCGTTGATGACGATTCAGTGTTGGCTAATCTTTCAACGCATTAAGTATCCAGCCTTGAATCATTGGATTTTTTGAAATCCTGTAGCTACTAGACTCGAATCAACAATTTGCGTTTTAGAAATGCGCACACTAACTTCTTAGCGACCAGTGGGACTGAGTATAGTACATAGCGTGAATAAATATTGCACCAAAAATTCAGTCAGATTTATATTCCTATAATATCCTATTCCTATGGAATCGATTTAGAATAAAATAAATATGGTCCAGTGAAATTAGCCAAAAAAACTTAGATAAAGCTACAAACTTATAGTTATCATGTCAACTGTTTTAATGACCTTCGACCCCGTGTACAATTTTTAGCGTGGCTTGGATCAACTGAAACTTTTTAGATTTTATTTAAAATTACAATAGAAAAGTTTTTATTGAAATTTATTATACTATTCCCGGAAATAAAATGTGTAATTTTGCTGGAATAATATTTTTTGATCTGTTCCAAATGTTTATTGACTTGATAACCCATTTAAAAGTTTTACTCGTTATCAAAAAAAATATGCTACATGTAACAAAAATGCTATTTTTATCACCTTATCGATTTCCGTTCGGAAGGTAAAAAATATGAATACCTACACGGTACTTCCACTCCTGAAGTGTCCATTACTACAAAAATTCTTTCTTCAGAAATAAATTTATTGAAATCTGCAATCTAAGAGCGTATTTTAAAGATTTTTTCACGAGAATTGACTGTCAATCAATTGCATCCTTAGGTTTTTTTAAATCCAGTAGAAACTTGCGGCTCGTTATAACCGAGAACAATTTCATATGACGTGTGTAATATATTTTTCTCTAGCCAATTTCATGCTTCCACGTACAATGCAGATAAAATAACAAATTGAATTTTTCCTCGGATTGTTCATGGTTTCCCATACTTCCATGAAAGAAATTGAATCAAATAACTTATAGTTTCTTTGATAGGATTCGACTATGGTGCAAACAGCAGTGGTGCGATATCGCATGCGAAATACAAAGTTATGTGTGTGCGCATATTTAAGTCTTCAAGCGACTTCATAGGATAAGGACAAACGAATCAAGTTTTGCATAACAATGTCGAACACCAACATGAATACAGTGGCGAATATACACTGTAAAATAAGATCAATTTTTTAAATACATAATTTTTGTAATGTTCAATTTTTTTAATCATATGCCCCAAAGTAATACTTGCACGCCTCAAATAGCACTTTCGTAAAATAAATAAAGAATATAGACATTAGATACTACATCTTAAAATCTATGCGATTATGTGTTTACTTCAATTTTCTTCAATCCATGACACGTTAGTATATCCTATATATCTCTAATATAATATAATATTTAGCAAACTTTTAGAATCATAAAAAAATAAATTATTAAGGTAGTGGTTAGTATATTCCATTTAACTTCTTATTTTATGTATTGTACTTGAAATAAAAAACTAGAAAACAAAATACAGACTCGATATGTATTTGAACGTCAATACATCATCTGTCACAAATTTGTTACTAAATTAACTCCTTATTCTTTCATTTTTTTGTTTTTTATGCAAATCATTTTTCACGAACTTAATTTGTGATAATATATTTTTAAAGATTTCATGCAAATCTAATAGTTTGAATATTACGTCAAATAACAAAAATATTTGTTTATTTGGGTGGAAGTATATTGATTTAAAAATGACTAATGCCGTGAAATCTTGCAAAACCCTTTAAAAATATATATCGCAAGAAAGTTGTATCTATCAAAAATTTGCTACATTAATAAGAGTATAATAGTGTCGTACACCTAGAACCACTGGCTGAATTTGAGAGGAAATTCTTATTCTAGTATTTTTATGACAATCCAAATAAAATAAAATGTAAAAAGTTTAGCAACAGAGAGTAACGATGAAATAAAACACTGCCATACAAATTATAACAAATATTTTAAGTCACTGATTCTTCTCTGCGTGATAACAACATTGAGCACTCAGTTAAATTGCAACACAAAACACAAAACAAGGACAATCGGAAATGTGGCAGTACATTTTCTACATTTCGAATAGCGTTATCTCAAAAAGGCTGCTACGTTCATAAATTTTCTAACAGATACACTGAACATCCTTCTTTGTTACCCGAGTGTAAATGTAGACAGTAATGCTCTGCGAATTAATCTTCAGATATCTCTTTTTGGAGAAGAAATAATCTTTAACGGAGCTCTTAATTTACACAATAATTGGAGTTGACAAACTTGAATAGGGTTCTCCGGCTTAATTTTCCAACAACTAGACATATTATATATTTTTATCTCGTTTCTGTATTTTCATTGAATGATAATTATTTCAATTATCACACGAAGTCTGCTGATGAATTTAAATGGACTAGTATTTATTACATTTGCCTTGTATACAATAAATTGCTCTCAGTAATCGGGCACCTACTTTCAAAGCTATCTTAAATTAAATTAATTACAGCCTTAATAAAGTAAAGTATAATGTAATATCAATAGAATTATTCTGTTATTTAACTTTTGTAATCCATAGAATGAATAGAAGTATGCTATTGAAAAGTTAACTCCCGGAAAGTTACAACTCAAATACGAAAATAATTCCGTTAAATTT